>JACWST010000199.1:7139-58623 GCA_014850475.1 Cryphonectria naterciae
TTCTATTGTGTGTGTGTGTTTTTTGTATGTGTGTCTGCCCATGCTTGCGTGGTCTCTCTTTCTTTTTTTTTTCTCTCTCTCTCTCTCTCTCTCTCTCTCTCTCTCTCTCTCTCTCTCTCTCTGCGCCTTCGCTCTTCTCCTTCTTCCCGCCTCTTCCCTCTCCAGACCTCTTTCTCTTTCTCTCTGTGCCCCGGGGCGATATGTGTGTATATATATTTACCATCTTGATTGATGCATCCGTGAGGTTGATGAACTTGGGCAACACCTCTCCATCCTCCCCTGCGGCATCAAGCTCTGCGGCGTCCCATAGCGACAGGACTGTGCCCACCAGCTGGGCAAAGCACTCGGTCCATGTTCTGTCTGGATTCGGGCGCCCATCTGTACACGGGGGAAAAAAGAAGAAGAAGAAAAAAGTTAGAATCAAATCGATCACCTGATGATGCCAAGCAAGGGAGGGGGGAGGGGATCTGGTCAGACGCACGTGTGTTCTGGTCATCGAGCTTTAGGAAATAGCCCTCCTGGTACAGCTTGTTGGAGTGGCTGTTGAGGAAGGTGAAGATGGGCTGCAACTCCGGGATGGCCTCGCCGACGTCCATGAGGGGCGGCTGGAAGGTCTGTACTATGGACAAGGGGCGGCCAGAGTTGCTTCGATTTCGGCCCTTGGGGCTGTTTGTGAGGGGCGTATCGACCGGTGACGACGGGTGTGGCGACGAGGGTTGATGTATAGGGGTCGAATTGCGGTGTACGTTGGTGTTGAGCGGGTGAAGAGGAGGCGGGCCGTCGCGTGGAGGTGATGAGCTTGGATCCGTGAGTGTCGAGTCCCTGTTGCTATGCCCAGAGAGCTGGGACATAAACGAGAGGACTGGTGGTTGAAGCCCAAAGTCAGCACCAACAGTGACAAAGGAAGTAATTGATGGTCACTGGAAATCAGGACAGGGGGGGGCGGGCGCGCATTGGAGGGGAGCGGGGGGTCGGTGTTTGGTGTAGGGACACGCTGGGGGGGTTTGGGCAATAAGACCACCGCGCACTGCAGGGGCTAGAATGACTGGGGGGGGGAAGAAGGGCTCCCCCCTGGAATGGGGGGTGTGCGGGTGTGGAATGCAAAGGCGGCTGGCCAGCCCGGCCAAGCGGCCTAGTCAGGAGGTTATGGCAATGCAGCGAGGGCCGCAAATTGCCCAGCCTTGTCAGAGGAGAGGAGAGAAGGTCAGGGGTGGTAAAATAATCACCTCCTCTTCACTCTTTTTTGAGATCCCTGTGGGAAAACCGTGGCAGGTATTTTTTTTTTGGTTTTTTTTGTTCTTTTTCTGGTGTGCCCTCGCTGGGGGGCGGAGAAGCACAGCAGAAACCAGAACAGGGTAGACCTGGACCTGGACCAAACCAGTACCAAGAAAGAGGGAGGAACAAAGAGTTCAAGGTGTAATGCAGTTACTGAGGCGATCACAAAGGGGGAATGGGATTTTGAGGAGCGAGGGAGAGGGAGGGGGAGGGAAAGAGAGAGAGAGAGAGAGAGAGAGAAATGGAGTCGAACAGAACAAGACCCCAACGTAGTACCACTCACCTCGATTCCGGCCCATTTTTTTTTTGTTGTATCCTCCTCCCAGTGATTCCTTTATTGCGCGTCGCCTTCGCCTTTTCCCTTTTGCTGAAATTTCCCCCCAGCCTAGGAGCAAAAATGGTGTCAGCCGCCTAGCCGCTCCAAAATGTGTGCTGTCTCGGTTGGGGCATGGGTCTTTGGGGCCGCGCGCGCAAGGGCACAGGACACCAGCGAACGGATCATACGTCAACAAGGCGGGCTGTGCTGGAGTGAACAGAAAGAAAATGAATGGCCCTTTTCTTGCTTAGGACGGGTCTGAGAGGGTGAGACAGGGCATTTGAGTTGTGTACTTGTCAGCCCGAATATCCGACACAAAGGAGGAACTCACCCGCGCACCGGATCAGACGGGGGCGGTAGAAATTATCCGAGAAAATAGTATTACTTGAAAAGAACGAGGACCACCAGGAATAATAAGAGTTGGAAAGAGAGATGTCGGGAGGTTAAAAAAAAATAAAAATAAAAAAATATAAAAAGAGGGCGCCTGCGCTGCTCAGTTGCGTGCGGTGTGCGGTGGTCCAGATGCAGTGAGTGAGAGTGGGCGGGTGCAATGTCGTGCTCTCGGCGCTCCCAAGATGGTATCGCAAAGTACTCTGGTGACGAATGCTCTCCTCCCTCTCTCTTGTCTCTTTCTCTCCCTCTCGGCTCCCTTAGGGGTGGGTAGGGGTCTCGGTCCTCTCTCTCTCCCTCTTGGCGGAGGCTTGCGGAACGCGACTCAAGACTGGGCTGGTGAGCCTCGTCGGAAGGAGGGAAAGTCTTGTCTCGAGGTTGTCTCGGAGACGGTAAACAAGAAGGAAAAAAAAAACTTCAAAGACCCTGGAGGGGGTGATGTGAAGGGGGGAGGACGGCGGCTTTGTATAGTGAAGGTGTGTCGTCCCAGGGTCGTAGACAGATGGTTGCCGCCGTGGTGGCCCTCAGAACTTGGGCTGATGTGAACGAGGCGAGGAGGGATCCGCACAAGGGTCTGCACCATCATACGTCAGGTTGCAAGCTCGCGCTACTTTTTTTTGTGGCCCCATCCGGCGTCAGGCCTTGTTTGCATGCGTCTGGTATACGGTACTGACTTGACTGTACCTGGGGACAGGTATTCGATGTGGGGAGGGACAAGAGGGCGGTGCTCGTCACGAAGAAGGTTTTGCTGTTGTTGTTGGTTGGATGTCGTGGTTCGCTGCTGTTGCTGTTGCTGCTGGTATTTGTGTTTTTCGCACGGCAGACTTGCAAGCGCCCTTCTCTCTCTCTCTCTCTCTCTCTCTCTCGGGGTCGGGTGCTCCCTCGCTCGTTCAGGACGAAGCTGGCCGGTGATTATATGGGGTAGGGGTAGTGGTTGGTGGTGCCCGCCTCTAGCAGGTAAGGCAGAAGGTACCGTGACAGGCGGGAACAGGGTGCCTCTGGTCGTGGGGCTAGCCGCAGTGCAGTGCAGCGCAGCGCAGTGCAGGATAAGCTAAGTAAGTGAGTAAGGATTGTGTGCCGGGTGGTCCGGAAGCGAACAGCTTTTTTAGTGAGAGAGAAGAACCGGGAACGAACACGCCCGTCTCTGCTACTTGCTATTGCAATTGCTGCTGTCAAAGACAAGAGTTTGTCGACCTTGGCCGGCTGTGGTTCGTTCCAGAGCCAGCTCCTGGAGGGCCTGGGCTGGAGGTATGTACAAGCTGAGGAGCTGGGCCCTTTGACGACGTCGCCTCCGGGTGTTCACACAATGATGATGATCTTCGTAGTAGGGTGCACCTGTGCTTGTGTGCGTTCGTATGTAACTTGTTGCTGGAGCTGTACTGTGCTGGGCTGAGCTGGGCTGAGCTGGGCTTGTGGTGCCTGTGGGTTCTGGCGGGCGATCTGCCTAAGGCGGTGGGAGGCTAGTCAAGGCTGTTCTGGTGATGTCGATGCGGAGGCTAAGTTGACGATCACGATGTAAAGTGCTGAGCACACGCCAAGCCTGGTTGTTGTTGGGACACACAATTCCGAAGGGGCCAGAGAAGGGGGATGATGAAGAGCGGTGATGATGATGAAGATGAATAGACCTGGTGCTCTTGACTTGGGAACAGGCCGACAGACAATTAGGCCTCTGCTTGGAGACGCTGAGACGGAAGGGCCCCCCAAGGCACTATAGTTACTTTGCTGTTATTGTAAGAAAGAAGAAAAAGTACACGGTGTATGTACGTATGTACGTATGTACGTATGTACGTATGTATGTATTGGTTGATGACCCCGTCGTGAAGAAACCTTGGGTGGGTGCGGGAGTGGTGAGGCAGGTGTGGCAGGGGCAGGTGAGCCAAACATGTGGTAAGAGCACACCCGCAACCAGCACCTGAACGTGGTAGCTGCCACTGGTGGTGCTGCTGCCGCATTGTAAGTACAGTAGCAGCGCTACCAACCACCAATAGTCGCTACTTAGTACTACGTATGCTGGCAGGCCCCTGCCCTGTCCTTGGTCAACTCGTTCACTAGCCCCGAATTCTTATCCTTGCTGGTATAAGAAAGTACATAGTAAGTATCCCTGCATGCACTATGTATTCCATAAATCCATTCCTTCCACCAACCATCCAGTCATTCCACCATCCAAAAAGTCTGTCGCATTATTTTATTGCTCTTAGAGCCTACCTGTGTCTTCCTGTCATGGTACACATGGAACTATATAAAAGAAATACTAAGGAGTGGACGGTCGACAGAGTTACAGTTACTTGCCACAATACTGAGAAAGTACTTTAGTTAGTATGATAATATTCATGCCCCATCATATGTAAGTAACGTCTTGGCAAGATCCAGAGCGCATGCGCTTACGCACACACAAGCACACCACCACAGGATTATCCCGTGGACGAGGAGGACGAGGAGGAATGCCCACCACGCCGTCATCTAGAAGAGGACAAGATCAATGAAACTACTTTGCCTAGAACCAGGTCCCAAACCAGGTCCTTCAGCATATCCTCTTTCTGATCCCCCCATCCCCCCACCCCTTCCCTATCTCGTTTCTTTCCCAATCCAGAAAAAACCTGCAGATTAGAATGGGACGACGTGGTGGGCGTGAGTGGCTTTTTTTCCTTTCTCTTCTTTTTTTTTTGGCTGTTTGCATATGACTTCATCTTTTGGTGGTGATATCACCACTTTTCCTTTCTTGAGCATGTTTATCCTAAGCCTATCTACTTAAGTAGCTAGCGTTGAACCTGCACCCCCGCCCAACCCTTCCTCCTCCGGGTAGGGTAGGCTAGGTCCGGAGTAATCAGGGCGGGCCGGCTGTGGCGGCCACTCTGCGAGGGGAGAGACAAAGAGGAACAGGAAAATTGAAATCAAACAAGAGATTTTTTCTTTTTTTATGCCCCGTAGTGTGCGCATCTCGAATGAACACCTGCAAGGAGAGTGAGTGTACGGAAGCGCCGAATTGATCACCCCCCCCCCCTTTCCTCTCTCTTGACTATCCTCCTCACAGTTCACTACTACTTACTGCGGGTTTTTTTTCTTTAAAGAGAACCGCAGAGAGACATCACCACACGGTCCTGTCCGTCCGTCCGTCTGTCCGTCCGTCCGTCAGATGCACGCACAAACGACATCATTTGCATGCCGCCACTCAGCTGCTTAGAATAGACGGTACACGCATGCGCTACGGAGCCGGTGGCTGGTCGTGTGTGTGTTGTGCTGATGTCGTATACATACTTTTTACCTGCAGGTACACAGCTTACGCTCCTACATAGGTACTTCTTACTACATAGTACTTGGGAATAAAGAGGCGTCAGTGGAAAGTCGTATTACTAGCCCGGCACGACGGCACAGCATAAACACAGTGAGTACAGTGTACGCTCACCGTCTTGTCTCGTATACACGTATGCACTCGAGTAAGCCTTCCTGGGTGCTATGTATGGCAAAAGAGCTACATACTACGGTCGATCAATGTCTTTGATGATCACCTCTTTGATGATCAAACTCTGGACCCAGGACAAAAGGGGGGGGGGACAGAAAGAAGGGAAAGGGTCCCAAGTATTCCTGGCCACAAAAGGTCACCAACCATCTATCCACCCCCCCCCCCCATTCCACCCACATGTGACCTGCATCTCATCTCACCATGGGCTATGGCTCAAAGCGTTTGTCGTGCGTGTACACACAGGTCACAAGGCAAGAAGAGGGACTGTGTGTTTGTTACCTTGGACCCTATTCTGCCCCTCTCTTGTAACCACCCGGCCTTCCCACCACTGCCGAGCACAAACCAAATACCACAACCACTACCACCAAGCAACACATCAGCAGCTTACTACATATGGCACAGACCCGAACTCGCTCATGGTCCGTTCACACGAGATGCCCAGCCTCCAGCTTTCTACATAGTACAGTACATCTCACCTCGCCAACCTCACACATTCTTCATATCCGGCCCCTTTCCCCAAGCCTCCCTCCTCTTGGCGTTGCTAGCCAGGTCTTGGGAGTTTTTGGGTCATCCGTTTCGTTCCCTCCTTGTCCTCCCAGAGGGGGCTCCACCGACCGACCGACCGATCTTTCCCAGGTCCCCGGGTCCGGGCTCTTGTCGATTGGCCGAGGACTGCAGATTCCTGTCTGACAAGAGGAATTGTCTTTACCGCCTCACCCAGGGAAAAGAGAGAGAGAGAGGGAGACAAGAAAGATTGGCCCCCTTCCCCCTTTGTTGACTCAGCCCCGTCGTAAGCTTTGGGGTTCTTCTCTCCCTCTCAAGGCCGGCCCTGCAACACAGACCCAGTGTTGTTGCTCCATCGCCCATGGCGATGCTGTGGGCCATCTTGGTTGGGGACACCTCCCGGAGATTTTTTGACTGAACGTGATAAGCAGTCCCCCCCAGCGGCTCCTCTCTCTCTGTGTGTCTTCCATGTACCATAGTATCTCTTTTTTTTCTTTCTGAATCACCATTCGCACATTCGCACACCTGAAACGCAACCTCGGCACCTGGTCTGGTCTGAGCCCAAACCCCCATTCCTGGATCCCCTCCCCCCCAGGATCCCAATCTCTTCCTCCTCATCCCCATCCCGCCTGTCGAGCTTCATCCGTCGGGTTCAACGGAAATGGAAGCACGATCGATGAGAAGGACAAAATACATCCTTGAGATCCGCCTCCTTCCGGGGTGAGACTTTTTGTGCTCATGTGGCTTTTCAACCAGCAATACGATGCATGCTATAGCTGGCCAACCTCGATCCGCTAGCCGGGCAGTAATTGAGACATGACCCGTAATTTGGGAATGGGAATGAAGAAAATTCATCCAGGAACCCGAAGCTATTCAAACAAAGTTCCCTAATCTAAGAGTTCTTTTCTACATGTTTATTTCCGAGAAACCCGACCTTAGATTCCTTTTCGCTTTCGCTATCTCTTTCTCTTTCTGTCTCTCTCGCACTCTCCCGTGCACGGAACACACCGGAGCAAAAAGACAAGACGCCAAAGTCCTCAATGCGTGGGAAGGATATGTGTGGTGGAGAACAGGTCATCAACGGAATGCTCCGTACTGCCGAAATGTTACTCGTATGTACGTACGGTAACGCCTACGGGGTATACAAGCTTATTCTTTTCTTGTCTCGGCCCCCTTCGCCCCTCGCCCCCCCCCCTCCCCTCCCAAAGAGTAACACAAAAGAATTCTTGAGAGGGGAGGAGGGGGAGGATCACATACACTTACAGCCTTGGCGCGTGTGTGACGCGTGGCCTGCATTTCCCCGAGGACATTAATTCGACAGAGAAAATCTTACCGATCCACAACCCCCCTCTGTCGACATTTCTCTTTGTTTTTTCGAATTGAGATATCTCGGCATCTGTAATCCCGGGCCAGTCCCACTGGCTGCCGCCGCCTTCTTTTGGTTGTGTTGTGTGCTGATGGCCGCCACAAAAGCTGATGATCTCGAGACAACATCGTCCATCTGAAGAAGTACTTGATGTACTCGGGTACATACAATGTACTGTACATTGTACACACACATCATGTCTCTGTGGCCGTATACAAGAGTAAATAGATAAGTAAAAGCCCCTTGTCTGTTTTCCTGGGTCCTCTTCCCCAGCGTCAGCTTCATCACCACTCTTCCTCCTCCAGCCTTTCCCCACAGCCTCCTCTGACTCCTTCTCCTTGGTGGATCTTCTCTCTCTCTCTCTCTCTCTCTTGTTTTCTATCTTTTCCTCCAGAAGGTCACCCCTCGCGAGTGCGATGGCTCCTACGCATAGCCGCACGTGGCTAAATAGCGAGGTGTCAAGCTCGGTGTCTCGCTTCGAGCTACCAGAGAACGGAGGGCGGAGGACGGAGGGCGGACTGGCCAGATCAGGGGAAACTTGAGGCCTCAAGTAGCAGTTTGGTGGACGGAGGGAGTCACATCTTTGTGCTACATGGTACGACGGAGGGGGGCAGGACAGATGTTGGAACCTCAGCAAAAAAATCAGTCACTGGGGATTCCAGTGTACCTGTTTTTTTTCCGGCTGTAGAGCTACTTGTACTGTGGGATGAGGCCAGGAATGAGGTGAGTGAGGACTATAGTAGTCCGACTATCGGCAGTACGTACATGCGATAGTACGTGGTACTGACAAGAAGGAGGGAAAGGCAGAGTGACTGTGCTGTGCGCTGTGCTGGCCAGTGAATATTGTTGGGGAAAATGAGTTGTACAAGACAGGATGAGGTCTCCAATCCAATTCTTTCTGGGTTGAATTTCCTAATAAATCAATGAGAAAAAACCCCAGTCCAGCAAATGAAAGGAAAGGAAAGCAACAAGGAATTTGAACAAGTCATTCATCCCCGCCTCTGCAGAGAACATCTGCAGAAATCTTCCAGAAGGAAAAAAGAAGAGAGAAAAGAATTCGGGCGATCGTCGCGGATCCTTGCTCCTCATCTAAATCCCTGCAACCCTTGACGCTCTCTCTCGCCTTCTCTCTCTCTCTCTTTGTTTTACCGTTTTTTTTTTTTTAACCCCCGAGAGCCTTATCGCAAACCACCGACCACTGATTGACGCCGCATTCCTCGTTCAACAACAACAAAACAAACCAACCATACGCCCTTCTTCTATTGTTTTACCCACAGCTGCGACGTTACAAACCTATACCGGCAACGTACTACACCATTATTCCAGTCCTATCCTGCAAATCAAAAATTGAAAAAATAAAAATATAGTACCTCATCGCTGGGATGAGGAAGTCAGTACCTCTTTTATCACCGGCCTCGATCCCTCACCAACTCCGGCAGACCCTGTGCTGCTCCTACGCCCTCCTCCTCTCCTCCTCCTCCTCCTCCTTTTCATCGCCATCATGGCTCCTCTCGCCCCGTCATGACCGAACGCGAAGACGACCCCTCTCTACCTCCGCCGGCGTCGCCTCTGCGATCGCGACCGCGACCGCATCCGCCCCGCGCAGTCACCCCCAACCCCACGAACACCACCCCCTCGGGATCCGACCACCACCGCCACCAGACGGCCAGCAACAGCAGGCCCGAGACCGAACGATTCCTGCGCTGCCCGTGCTGCCCTACAAGTTCGAGACGGGCATCTCCCTCTTCGCCAAGCGCGCCCCGAGGCCGTTCCCCCCGCCGTTCCTCTCGCCGCCGTCGGGCTCCTTCAGCGATCCCTTGAGCACGCACCACCGCAGTCGCGACAGGCGGCCCAAGGTCAACGGGGAGCTGATTAAAGGGTGGACCAACGGCGACGACGCCGTCTTTGCGAGCGAATACTTTATTGGCGCGAATGATGGCGTAGGCGCATGGAGTGCCCGGCCTAGAGGCCATGCTGGGTGTGTCCCGTCTCTCTCTCTCTCTCTCCCTCTCTCTTCTGCTGTCGCCGCAGCCATTCTTCTTCTTCTTCATTCTCGTCGTGCTTACACAGGATCTTCTCTCTCTCTTTTATGCTACCAGTCTCTGGGCTAGACTCATCCTACACTTCTGGGCCACAGCCATGAGCGAAGACGCTGCCCGGCCCCGCGGGCCCAGCGACCCGGCCTACCGCCCAGACCCCATCGCATACCTCCAGCGCGCCTACGAGCTGACGAAAGAGGCCACCTCCGAGCCCGACTGGCAGGGGACCACGACTGCGACAGGCGCACAGCTGTTCTACGGGGCGCCTGAGGAAAATGACAAGGCAAAGGAAGAGGAGAAGGAGGAAGAGGAGCATCACAACAACAATGGCGGCAGCGGCGGCGTGGGCGTGGTGGTGCCTGTGCTCTACGTGACGAACCTGGGCGACTCCCAGGTGATGGTGGTGCGGCCGAGCTCGGGCGAGCTGGTGTTCAAGACGCGCGAGCAGTGGCACTGGTTCGACTGCCCGCGGCAGCTGGGCACCAACAGCCCCGACACCCCCCTCGAAAACGCCGTGCTGGACCGGGTGCCCATCCGCGAGGGCGACGTCGTCCTCGCCATGTCGGACGGCGTCATCGACAACTTGTGGTCGCACGAGATCGTCGAGAACGTCACCTCCAGCATCAGGAGGTGGGAGGCCGGCGAGGGTACCGCCGCCAAGGCCAAGGTCAGGGCCAACAGGCCCGAGTACGTCGACGGCACCGGCGAGATGGCCTATGTCGCAGAGGAGCTGATGCTGGCTGCCAAGACGATCGCTCTGGACCCCTTCGCGGAGAGCCCGTTTATGGAACACGCCATCGAGGAGGGTCTGCCGAGCGAGGGAGGTGAGTAGAGACTTTTTTCTTTTTTTTTCTTCTTTTTTTTCTTTCCCTTTCTTCACCCTTGGTGTTCCACTCCGTTTACCCCCTTCTCTATCCATGATGACCGTTTTGGTTGACATAAAGAGTCGCAGGCAAGCTAGATGATATCAGTGTGGTCGCGGCGCGCTGCATGCGAAATGACGACTTTCAATGATCATGATGTTTGTTTATTTTATTCTTAATGTAGGCGGCGCGCATCGCTTTCGCCTCAGGGACAAGACACACGAGGAGATCTCGTATTCCTCTCGGATCTACATTTTGACATTTCACTATCCCAATAATTGGAGGCCACTGGTCCACCACAGGAGGAAAGGGCCTTTGCTTGTTCTACACACAGAAAACGGCGTCAAGGGAGACAAAGGTAGGGAGGTAATTGTCATATATATATATAGAATTCTAGCATCAGGAGTCTTTGGGATGGTGGGAGAAGAAGGACGACGGAGAAGGAAGGCCAACAAAAAGGCGTTTCGTTCTGCAGGACCAGATGGTGATTTTCAGGGTTGGTTTATTATTATTATTATTATTATTCTTCTTATTATCATTACTTTATGTACTACTATGTACTATGTACAGTGCATACTTTTCAAGTACTTACTTGACCTCTTTGAAATAATCTTCCGCCCTGCTAAGGCAGTCAAAAGACGCAGCAGGGGTAGTGGGCAGGCAAAGATCATTGTACCGCAAGGAAATGTGGGGCCCATGCTACTGATAAGCCTGAACCGCCTGGCGCAACAGGGCCGATAACAAAAAGTTTTGGGCGGTTTTCCCGACTCCCTTCTTCGTGACTTTTGGACGAGCTTGGCCTGCAAACCAACCAACCAGTCGACCAGTAAACCCTCGACAACCTCACCATCACTTTCCTCCTTCTCCTCCTTCCCAAAGGACGCGCACCATCCTATCAAACCGACAATCCAATCCTCTCCGATTCGCAAAAGCACTCCAACGCCGCCCCTTCTAGGACCAACGAAAAGAAGAAGAAAAGAATCCCTCCTGACCTTCGTCTTCAACTTCGCCTTCGTCTCTCTCCTCTCCCTCCTCCCTTCTTTTGTTTCTTTTTCTTTCTTTCTTCTCGGGGCCCATCGCGCGCGCGCCCCAAAAAACCCGCCCAGCCCAGCATGCGCGGCAAACGCTCCAAAACCTACCGCAAGCTCCTCAAGCAGTTCGAGCTCGCCTTCCACTTCCACCAGCCCTACCAGGTCCTCGTCGACGCCGACCTCGTCCGCGATGCCGACCGCTTCGCCATGGACCTGCCCCAGTACCTCGCCAACACCCTCCACGGCGAGGTCAAGATCCTCATCACCCAGTGCTCCATGCGCCACCTCTACGCCCAGGGCCGCGAGCCCGGCATGGACAGGGTCATCGACAAGGCCAAGGGCCTCGAGAGGCGCCGCTGTGGACACCACCCGGACGAGTTCCCCGAGCCGCTGAGCACGGCCGAGTGTCTGGGAGGTGTTGTCGGGCCGACGAATAAGCACCGCTATGTCGTTGCCAGCCAGGACACTGGGTTTCGGGCCAAGATGAGGGGGGTTCCTGGTGTGCCGCTGATCTATATCTCGAGATCGGTCATGATTGTGAGTTTTCTTCTTTTTTTTTCTTTTCTTTTCTTTTCTTTTCTATATATCCATTCGTATGTGCAAAACAAGACAGTAAAAAGGAGAGAGGACCCCCTTCCCAATGCTGACTGGTGACTCGAACAACAGCTTGAACCCATGGCCTCGGCCACCGCGAGGGTCGTGCAAAAGGGCGAGAGGGCAAAATTCCGCGCCGAGCTCAAAGAACCGGTCCAGGCAGGCGGCAAGAGGAAACGACACGACGATGACGACAGCGAGGGCAGTGATGGCGATGGAAAACAAGGGGCGCCTGCGCCGGAGGAGGAGGAGAAGAAGAAAAAGAAGAAGAGAAAGGGTGAAAAGGGCCCAAACCCCTTGTCCGTCAAGAAGCCCAAGAAGAAGCCACAAGAGCAGCAGGTCTCGAGACCACTACGGGAGGAAGAAGGGGAGAAGGAGAAGAGGCCAAAAGAAGAGGGATCCTCGGAGCAGCCCAACAAAAAGAAGCGGAAGCGGAAGCAGAAGAAGGCGGAGGACGGTGGTGATGGTGATGGCGCTGGTGAGTCTGCGCAGGCTGTGGCGGTCGCAGGTGACGAATAGAGCAGGCATCTAGAGCCTCTCTATCAAAAGGGAAGAAGAGCTGGGGGATCTTGAGAGTGCGGGCTACTATTTTTTTTTTTTTTCCCCGAGTACATGGAAGTGCTCCCAATGATACCATAATCAGTTCAGAATGATTTGTCTGGCTCACTGACACACCCCCAAAGACTTGAAGCCTTCCAGCAACACATTCGTGACAAGGAATCACCGTGCCGCAGCAGTAGCGTTCTTGCAACATATATCTGTCCATGATAAAATGCCTCGATTAAGATGCGGTTAACCATTCCATGACTCTTCTCTCATGGTGCTTCGAGCACATGGCATGCAAAGTATGTCTCAGACACCAACGAAATAACACAATGCCGTCAGCGCCGCCGCCGCGCTCTAGACAGCATCATATCGCAACACAAACGGCAAGGCAGAACATCAAAGAGGAAAGGCAAAGCAGATACAGACTAATCTACAAAGTCATCATTTTTTTGTTGTTGGTCTCCCTACTTTCGGTAAACAAGGCCTCCTTTCCCCTTCTTCAAATCCTCCACAAAGAGAAGGCCTCGTCAAGCACGGTCATCTTTCGACCACAATGTTTCCGTTCGTTTCTTGTTGCGATCACCACAAGCCCGGGTAGTAAAACAGTAAGGCCCCTCCTCCACAGTGGGGGGAGCCATGGATGGCCTCGTAGCTGATCGTCGTCCAGTTTGTTGTTTCATTTGTGTTTTTTGTTTTGTTTTTTTTGTTAGCGTTCATGAAGAAGTGAGGAAAAGAGTTAAAGAAAAGCGTTCGCCTTGTGGTATGGGTTTCAGCAGCCGTGAAATAATCGCAGCCGAACAGCGACAATTCTTTTTCGTTAGTAACAATATTGGCAAGAGTTGTGAAGACAGAGAAGCGTTGTATCGCAAACAATGCTTCCAGCATGGTAGTAGCGTCAATGATCCTGTCGGAGACGACAAGTAAACGAATCAGAATGGACTCGCGAGCAAGTCTCAAGAAGAGAAAAGAGCCTCGGCCAGTCGGTTATACAAACTGCATCAAACGTCAGCGAGGAGGTCTGGGGAATGAATCAGCAAGGGAACCACCTACGCCCTATAGGCAAGCACCAACTTGGATTATTCAAGTTTTTTCTTCTTTCGTTTTGGATTTTTACAGCATTGTTTAAGCTGAGCGGAGGGACTTCGTCGTGGACTTGTGGATGACAGTGTCGAGATCAGAGTCGTGGCTGTCGTCATCATCAGAAGCCTCAGACAGCTCCTCGTCGCTCTTGATCTCCCGGATGGAAAGGATGGTGACCCGGTTTCCAGAATTGGTGACATACGACTCTTGCTCGTGGTGGACAGTCGTGTGGCCATCACACCACTCGTAGGTCGTGCTCTTATTCTTAGTTTTCTTCTCCTCCATGTCTCCGTCATCATACAGGCGCCAGGAGGCCTGAGACCGTGGGGTCCGAGACTTGTTATTGCGCGTGAACTTCTTCTCACTGGCAAACGTCTCGTCGACGTCCTGAGGGACATGCGTATAGAACTCGTCCTTGGCCGCCTTGAACTCGTTCGTCTCGCCCATGTTGGAAAAGTCGAACTCGGGATAGCCAGGAGGTGCAGGGAAGGTACAGCCATATCCATAAGGGGCAAAGAAGCCATCGTTGGTTCGAGAGGAACCGTACATGTTGAACCCAGCCTCAGCAGGTGCGGTGTAGCCAGAGAAATCCCGACGGGTGGTGGAGTCGCTGAAGTGGGCAGCGGAATCGAAGCCTGGGTAGGGCTGCTGCTGGTCAGTGAAAGTACTGTGGCCGTCGTAGCCTTGATAGGAGACTGGGTCACCAGAGAGGTTGTACGAAGCATAGGTGTCCTGGCTAGAAGGCTGAGCGTGGGGGTTCCAGTAGTCATGACCATTCTGCTGGCCCTCAAAGTTGTTGGAGTAGAAGGTAGTAGTACCCATATTCATGGGCTCAAAGGTTGCAGAAGAAACAGATGGTGACAACTGGTAGGAGGGGCCAGAAAATGGAGCACGGCCGTGTGAACCCTGGGGCATCGCAGCACCAAAGTTGTAAGCCGTCTCTCCGGAAGTCTGCTGGGCCGAGGAGCCCTGACGGAAGCTGGAACCACCGCGACTGAACTGTCGACCCGAGGAAGCCTCCTGCGTCCATGCTTTTCGCGAACTGTCCCCAAGATCCTCGCTCGAGACGGCTCCCTCACGCTCGAGAGGACTGCCCGTGCTCTCCTCAGCAGGGTGACGTCGGGGAGGTCCGCGGAAAGCGCTGGACTTCTTGGACGAAAGGTTAGATCGATAGCCGCTAGAGATGCCAGAGTCAGTGACACGAGGCAGACTGCGCTCCGAAGGAGAAGAAGAAGCAGCGGAAGCAGAAGTCATGGGTTGATTTCCCTCCCTGCCCTTGCCCCAGTGGACCTTCTTCTTGGTCGAGCTCGCGTCGGTAGCTTTCTGGTCATCGGTGAGGACAGTTGGGCGTTCCCGAGCATGGCCGTCGCGCCCATTCTCACGCGGCAACTGCTTATCAACGTCCTGGCCCATGGCCTTCACAGTGCAACCATCACCCTTGTTGGAGGTCGACTGAGCCTCTGAGAAGAGCGGCATACCAGCATCAACACCCTCGTCAGGAACTATCTGGACATGAGGAGGGTTATAAGAGCTCGACGAAAGGGGGCGTCCTCCATCGACGGAGTTGCGAGCCCTCTCTGCCTCGAGGTGTATGGCCTTGAGCGTGCTGATGAGCACACCGCCTTCGTTGGAGCTCTCGGAGGATTTGGTCTTGGTCGACATGGAGCAGTGCTGATGGATGAAGCTATCGGAGTGTTTGACCTTCTTTGGCTTGATTGGGTCCTCGTTCTCCTTGCCAGGGGCCATTTGAGCTCTGGTTGTGTCGTCGTCGTCGTCCTCATCTTCCTCAATATCGCTCAGCTCGGCGTCGTACATCTGACGCTGGAAAGCCTATCGAGATAAGTGGTGTCAGCGAGAGAAAGTAAGAAAGAAAGGGACGGTCACCTGGTCGTAGAAACACATACTTGATCTCGGATTGTCGTCTGGCTTCCTACCTCACTGGCCTCGCGCAGATTGTACTCGAAGCTGGGTGAAGCCTCGCGACAAGCTCTGCAGTAGTTGGGCGTAGGCATGTCGCCCTCGACAATGCGGTTGTCGCGATGATAGCTCTTGGAGCGGATGATTCCGCATCCCCAGCAATAGTGGCGCTGACCGCTCCAGTTGAGGGTATTGCCCTTCAGCTCGCTGTAGATACGGCACCTGCCACACCAGTTGGGCTGCATCTTCTGTCCCTCTTTGAGGGGGTGACGGCCGTGGAAGGTATCGGAGCGAAGCTTGCCACAGCGGTAGCAGATCCAGCGCTCGGCGAGGGGCGCCAGAAACTTCGAGATTTCTTTCTTCTTCCCGTGCTTGCTGAGCCGCTCGTGCTTGCTTCGGCGTGAACCCTGGGCCGAGGAAGTGTGCTTGGAGATCCAGGACATGGTGAGGCCCTTAAGCTGTTCGGTCAGCTCGCTGGCGCAGACACCGACTGACTTGGACACCCTGATGGCAGGAATGTCGGCATCAGGGGCAGCAGGATCACCTGACCGCGAGTGGCGGCGAGAGCTCATGGTCGGAGGCGTAGCTGAGGTGGTGACGATGGGGATGTAATGGATGTGGACCTCGTGGCTGGATGAAGACGAAGGACGACGCGCTTCTTCGCGCTGCTGACCTTTCTCGTTGTCCTTGGGCTGGTGTGAGGTGGAACGCTGGCTAGTAGTCTCCCGTCGAGATCGTTGCGAGCCGCAGTCCTTAATTAGGACTTCATCCGAAGAATCGGAGGCGATAACGTCGTTAGTGTGACGGTGCGAGCGTTTGTGGTGAGACTCACGGGGGACATCGTCGGCCAGATCGTTATCGGTGCCATGGTTGCCGTGCGAACGTCTCGGGTGCCGGGCGTGCCTGCTGTGCCTGCGACCATGACCATGGCGATCCTCCACCGAGGATTGACGGTGTGAAGCCGTACTTTCCATCCGCTCTTTCTCTTTACGACGACCTCGGCCGCCTCGACGTCGTCTGCGTGGTTTGCCGGCGTTACGGACCTGTTTCTCCTCAGAGACGGCTGAGGTTTCCCTGGTTGTGCTACGTTAGCAATCGTTTGTATGCCTGAGTTTTGCAGAAGCTGAGAAAAAAATTCACTGTTGGTTTTTCTTGAGCCATGCCATTTGATTGAACTTGGGTCAGAGGTTTGAGCTCAGCTTCAGTCGATTGTTGTTCTGAGGATGGGATGACGATTGGGTGCAACTGGGATGCGTTGTTGTCAAAGCTGAGAGAGAGAAGACTTCGAAGAAAAGACCGCAACAAGAAGAAAGGTAGGTAGAAAAGACCACAGCCAGAACAGAAGCAGGCAGAAGATGACTGCTACCAGGGTGCGCTCCAAGGTGAGGGGGTGCGCAGAGGGAAGAAGCGTGGCAAAGGAAGGGAAGGGTGGGACAGCAGGTGAGATTGTCATGCAGGGACGGCGTTGCAAATTCAAGGTGGGGGAAGGGGAGGGGACAAAACTTCGTAGGAGCGGAACAAGTGGGTGACAATAGGGTTGCTGTCGAAATTAGATTACTATTGTCTAGAAGTCGATAGAAGTCAGATGAACCTAAATAGTATCGACAAGAGAGGTATATGGAATGCTGGGCAGGGCAGATGGGCCGCAGTCCATGGGGTTATCCACAATGTACATCTTGATGGTACAGTCCAAGGACATCAGGCAAGAGAAGTTGTGCAGCAGTCCTGTCTGCACAGGAAGGCCCGTGGCTGCTCTTCTTGTCTCCTATGAATAAATGTTGTCTGCCAGTCTGTTCAATGCATGCCAGTATAGTTACAGCCAAGTGGTGAAAAATGAAAGCATTTCATCAGGAGGATTTGTCTTCTATTGAGACTCTCAACTTTTTTGTACATCGGCACCTTGCCGACAGCTTGTCCCTTCCTACGCCACATAAAAAAGAAGAGGGAAAAAGTAATCTACCTGTCATCTCCTTTTGTACACTGCTTTGAGCGCCGTTCAAATGAGCACCGTTCAAGAACGACCTAGTCGAGTCGAAGGGTGCGAGCACCTCGCTTCTTGACGGGCTTCTTCTTCTTGCTGCCCTTCTCAAAGGACGCCACCGAAGCGTGATCTCTGCCAAAGTTGTCCAGATCCTTCACCTTGTAAATTCGAATGATCCAGTTCTCGCTGGTGAACGCCTCCTCCACCACATTCAGCGTCGGGCCCTCCGCTGGAAGACGAACGCCACGAACACGGTCGGTGGCTTGTCCAGGAGGGAAGAGCGTGTTGTAGTTGTAGTACGACATTTTGTACCTGCGGACATTGTTAGCAATCGAGAGCTGTGCCCGAGGGATGGGAGACAGGGAGAACACCTACATCAACGAGTTCTTCATGGTGTCGGTGGCGTGCTCATCCACACGGTATTCTCCGCGAGCAGTAAAGAAGTCTCGCTCCTTGACCTCTTCTGGCCAGATGCCCTCGGCGATTCTCACCATCCAGAGGAACTTGTTGATGTCATCGCCCGAGTAGCCCAGCAGACCGCCAAAGACGACGAGGACATAGTCGACCTCGTGTTGGCGCATGATTGGGTAGCTGACCTCCTCGCGGGAGCTCATAGCCTTGCCCACCGTGGCAATGTGGGTGTTGTTCCAAGTGTTGTTGTCCACAAGGGTTGGCCTGTCAGCCATGCCGCCAATTTGATAGCCGTAGTCCCACCAGGACATGATCTTGGCGTCCTCCTTGGTATTTTGTCGCAGCCACTGGTAGGCCTCGCGGTAGTCATCAATGATGTGCTGGCTGCCATCAGGCATCCTGCTGGCCAAGACCACGGACGGCGACGAATACGCGTTGGAGGTCACCCAGGTACAGTGCATGACAAACATGACCAGGTACAGCGCAAAGGCTGCCGAGACCACGGCCTTGGATGTGACCCCGTAGATTCCAACAACCGGCGCCTTCTCACCCCAGGCTCTAGCCTTGGTGGACTTGTCCTTCTTGGATACACCCTCCGCTGCCTCGCTGACGCTCTCTTCTGGCTTCGGACTTCTGGCCGACAGGTAGTTGTCCAATATTTGTGAGACCGCCATGGCGGCGGTGACGCAGACACAAGGGGTGAGAGTGAGCATCAGACGAACCATCACACCGGCGAAGTAGCTGGCCGTCACGGCATAGGTGATGAGGAAGATGTGCTCGTCGCCGAGCTTGTCGAAGCACAGGTAGACGCCAGCAGGGAACAGCCAGATGAGCATGTTGAGATCAAAGAAGAAGGCGGGCCAGGCGGTCGGCTGGTGCTCCGAGACGGAAGCGATGATGGGGATATGAATCTTGGCGTACGAAGTGTCCCAGAGCGAGTAGAACCGCCCACCCCAAGACGCGATCTTGCCAGTCTTGACGAGAATGATGTTGATGGCGAGTCCACTGATCAACAGCGCAATGAAAGTTCCGATCCGGAGCCTGAGGACCTTATCCTCGGGCAGGAAGTTGCGAAGGTAATCGACAGCAGCCATGAACTGCAAAAGCCCAAAGACACCTGGGACGAAAGAAAAAAAAGGCTTAGTCAGTAACCACATTTGGGACCTCGGACGAGGACATAAACATACCTAGGGCCGGGAACTGGTCACTCGAGCTGACAGGCAAAAAGTTGATGAACGGGATCTGCATGCTGCCCAGCATGCCAATAGCATACCAGGTGCTGTATGCAACATAGAGCCTGGGGCTATAGCGTCCTGACAGGCAGAGAACGAAGGCGTGCAGTGCAATGAGGTTGGTAATGAAGGCGTAGCCACCCCAAGAGGCAGCCATCCAGTCGTAGAAAAGAGCACACAGGGCACCCCACATCATGGACCCCTGCTTGACGGCCCTGACCCAGAGGAAGTAGGTGAAGACCAGCAGGAAGATGGCAATAGCCTCGTTGTCATAGCTGCCCGCGACGGATCTCGAGATGTAACCCGGCGCAATGCCCATGAAGACAGCGGCCAGCAGGCCAGCCGACTGGGAGGTTGTCATCTCATTGGTCAGGAAGTAGGCGGAGAGCGCAGTCAGTCCAGAAAATCCCGGGGCCAGAAGAACGCAGATGTTTCGGATGTCAACGGGAACAGTGAGGAAACGCAGCAGGTGGTAGATGACGCCGCTGGTGACCATCAGGCCGGGATAGAGAGTTCCTCCAGTGACCCGACCCAGCGGGTACCAGGTCCGATCGTCGAACCAGTCCCAGAAGTTGTAGAATCCATTGGCTACCAAGTATTTGGTGGCCCTGAAGTTGAACCAAGGGTCGACTGTAGAATAGAGCTTGTGTCAGTTTATTGATCGTTCTGGTATAGAGGAGCGAGCGGGGGAAAGCAGCAGCCGTCGAGTTTGGGAGCGGAACGGGTCGCTGGGAGAAGATGGGAACGAGGGCCACGTCGGCCAATTGCTAGAACTTCAGCACGGGTAAGGGGGGTAAACGGACATTCCTATTGTCATGTCAGTATTTTTATTCTTATGAAAACAAGGAGAGGGTGGGAAGATTGACATGAATGACTGATTCGAAGCCTGTAGAAAGAGAACCGTTAGCAGGGTCACTTGTTTATTCTGGAGCGCGAGAAGAGGCAGAGAGGGCGTCGCGGCCAACAACAGCACATGGCTTCTTTTGGGTGCGGCCAATCGAGCTGATCTAGAGGGGTTCTCTGGGCATAGGATACTGCCACAGAAGGTAAACTTACGAATCACAGAGAACAGTCTGCTGGCGATAGCAGCAGCAGCAATCAAGGAGAGGATGACGACCCTGAACAGAGCTCTGGAGTTCTGGCCCTGGGCGCCTCCAGATAGAACGGAGTCGAGGACCGACGCCATGTTGGGCTGGGTTATTGGCGACCAAGAGGAGGAAGAGAAAACAGGCAGGGCCTGGGGAGAAAAAAGAAGAGGAAGGAATCAATCAGTCAATGGTTGTGTGTCGTTGCTGGACCACAAGCAAGACTTTCCTAATTTCCATATGAGCTTCCCAGAGGTTGAGATGCTGGAAAGGACACAGTTGGAGACTGACGAAGCTCTGACAGGGGGGTGGGTCCCCACATGCGCGGCAGCCAAGAACTCGATGCAGGGGCAGGGTTTCTAGCTCCCCAGACCCAGAACTGTGGTAGTCAAGTTGTGAGATGCACAAGCCACTTGACGTTAACCATCGTCCAGTCTTTTTCTTTCAACCTACCTGCCTTGGTCTAGGCATTAGGTGCCTGCGTGTTGGTTCCAGAGACCACCGAAGGTATGCATGAAATATTTGGTGATTAGAAGACTGTAGATAGTAAGCTGATGGAGGGTTGGTTCATTGTGCAATTGATGAGAAAAAAGGAATAAGCATGTATATGGAAGCACAGATGCAGGCACCTGTCGGCTTGGACTATCGAAGGTCTTCACTTTCAAGGACAGCTAAAGAATTGGGTGACAAGGTTAATCGATGGGATAACAACGACCCTCTCCCTTAAAGTCAATGCTTCAGCGACACCTGACTTCTGTCCCATATCACTGTGCACTTTCAGAAAGTCCTGGCTGGCTAGAGGCTGTCCACATCTGGAGCAAAAATGGAAAGATAATTGCCTCATCAAACATCAAGAGCACTTATCAAGTCTGTATGTAGGCTGTTGGACAACCTCTGCCCATAGAATGCACAAGAAGTCTAGTGCCAACAGCCAAAAGCAATGGGAAGTGCAACAAGAGAGCGACATCATCCATGGCTACTTCATCATAATACAGCCCTGGAAGTATGTATTGCCTTTTTCGCTGTGTAGGCCTAAACCGGTCTGGCATCTCTTTGCCTCCGCTTTCTGCCACTTGGGTTCTAGTCCACGGAGGATATTTGGTCGATGCATCAGACTTCATGAAGAGTGAGCCCGATTGCCATCTCCCTTCGCCATGTCATCACCAAAATTGGATCGATCACGAGTACAGCCGTATTTTTTTTTTTTTGAAAATGCCGTCTAGTTCAGTAGTGTACAGTCGTACAGACCTCGGTAGGTATCTAGGTCGATAAAGGAAAAGTCTAAAGCCGCGGTCCCGGTAAATCGTAAGGTTGCCCGGAGCTGCTTTGTGTGCGTCGGCCACGCCACCGATCATCCCTCTTGTGTTTGTTGCGGGGCGTCGTCTCTCCGCCAAACCGCTTCCCTGCCGTGCCATGTTCGATCGGGCGCCGGCCTTCCCCTCCTGTGCCTACCGCAACGAGAGCTTCCCATCCCAAATTGTGAACCCAGGTGGACCAGGACCTAAGGGTTCTCCTTGACCAGAGCGTTGAAGAATGCCTCCAGGTCAAAATTCGGGCTCATTGGATCTTGGTTCACTAATCCTGCTGTCAGCACTCAGGCCTCCTCAAAAAGATGACAAATTTTTATTGTGTCCAGCCCGAGAGAGAGAGGAACACATCCGGAGTCTTCTACTCACATCCACCGGTTGTCGAGGCCGCTGCTGCCGGGCTGTTCTTCTTCGCAAACTCAGCCTTGGCCTTCTCTATTAACTGCTGCTTGTGCTCGTATTCCCTCTTTTCCGCAGCCGCCCTCTGGGTAGCGTTGATTGATCTTTGGTGGGTGAATCCGTAGAAGACGCCAAAGGCGAGGGCGGAGTACCGGAGTACCTGCAGGCCATTTATCAGCTTTCTTGCCTCTCTTTCTCTCTCTAAATCGAGCCTCTCAATCACGATATGTGCGCCACACAATGCGCCATGATTTAACAGACAGGTTGGGGGGTTATCTGTGTGGTCGTGCGCGCGAGAAAGGGGCCGTGGGACGACGGCAGGACTTTGTGCACGTACATTAACTCCGGATGTGGCAGACATTTGGGAGAATTCGAAGACGCCTTGCGACCTTCAGCGATAGGTGAGGAAAAAGAAGGAAAGAGAAAGATCGTGGAGGCGGCCAATTGATGTCGAATGACCCGGGGTGGAACAGCCGTCGAGCAGAGGGAATTTGTTTAGAGCAGCTTGGCTGGATTGCGAGGTTTGAATCAGTAGTCGGGAATTTTCGCGAGAGACTAGCCCAGAGCTTCCCAAGCACGCCAAGGTTCGTCCCAAAGCCGAAGCGGCTGGCAAATCTGAGTGGGAAAAGCTCGGACCACCCTGGCTGCCTTTTTACCCTCCCCCCCCTGGTGTGGTGTGCCGCTAGAGCCCAACAACGGGCCCTGAGTGGTGAACGCATGTGCCTGATTGACCTTTCTACATACTATCTACTGCTTGGCCCCATCGCGACCGTCACCAAGCGCGCCTTTGTTGACAAGAGACATCTGTCGCACCAGGGCACCCCTGGGACCCTCCAGAAGATCTCCCTTTCTCAGCTCCATACAAACGCCTGCACAGCCCAGACAGCTTCTGGATCGCTACATCATTCATTTTTCTTTTGATATTCAGAAATACCGCGGTCTCTCAGACTACAGACACGAGATTATCTTGAGATGGGTTATTAAAAGGGCGCTACTACAATGCAACAACGACGGGAGGAGATCCTCGCCAAAAAGGCGAAGCTCGCAGAGCTCAAGCGCCAGAGGGAGTTGCGCCAGACCCAAGGAGGCGGTCGCACAAGTTTTGGTGGGAGCGAGGTTTGGATTCCCCCCCGTTCTGTCCTGCTATCTCTTCTCGCTCGAGCTGAACAGCAAAGTAGTTGATCTCACCGACCCCTGGCCGAGCCGATAACCGCCGAGAAATCGAATCCCTCATCAACAGCCTCGTTGGCGAGAGCCGTCCCGGGTCGATATCGACAGGTGGTGCTGCGTCTCCAGTCCACAGGGGCAGCCGACCGAACAGTGTGCTGAGTGCGGGAGAGCTCAGCAATGTCGCGGCGTCGGAATTCACGTCGCCGCCTGGGGTCGAGAGCCTGACGCAGACAGTCTACAGCCATCCACAGGTGCTGACTGCAGCCCCGCTGACGACGGTATACGAGTGCCCCCCCTCGCCAGTCAAGGAGATTTTCTCCTACAGCAAAGGTGTTCAGACGTCCGAGGACTTGCTACCGGCGGCGCCAGTACGGTCGCGAACATTCTCTGTGGACTCGCTCGCCGAGGATGCGTCGTCCACATCCAACAAGCGCATGAGCCGACGAGAGCGGGACAAGGAGGAGGAGCTCAGGCAAAAGATCCGGAAAGAGTTGGAGGATGAGCTGCAGGCAACCAAGGAGCTCACGGGCGGGGACGGCAAGACTGCGGCGCTGTCAACGTCCAACTTTGCGAGCAGAAATCTCACTAACGATGAGCTGGATGCTATCATTGCATCAGACGAGTTCGTGGACTTTTTTGACCGGTCTGTCAAGGTCATCGAAAAGGCACTGGACCAATATGATATCTTGACAGACTACACACTGCAGGCGGAGGACATCGACGACGACGACGAGCAGGGCAACACCGGAGGCAAGGGTCGGCGGAAGGTGAAGGAAAAACGACAGTTCTACGATGAGAGGTGGTCGAAAAAGCGCATGGTCAGCGCGATCGACTTCTCACCCAAATTCCAGGAGCTGGTATTGGCATCGTACACCAAGAATCCATCGGCCCCGCACGAGCCAGATGGCATTGTCCAGGTCTGGAATCTGGAGCTCCACGACCGGCCCGAATTCGTATTTCACGCACAGTCCGACATACTCACCGCGAAATTCTCACCCTTTCACCCCAATCTCATTGTCGGCGGTGCGTACAGTGGACAGGTGCTCCTGTGGGACACCAGAGCACGAGCTGCACCGGTTCAGAAGACGCCTCTGACCGGCTATGGCCATACACACCCCGTCTATACTCTTGACATCATCGGCACACAGAACGCCAACAATATCATATCATGCTCCACCGACGGGACGGTCTGTGGCTGGACCGTCGACATGCTGGCACAGCCGCAGGAGACGCTTAACCTGGCCGCACCACCTCCAAACAAGACAGACTACATCAGCCCACTATGCCTATCCTTCCCTCAGGCCGACCCTACATTTTTCCTGGTCGGGACAGAGGAGGGCACAATCTTCCCCTGTCACAGGTATGACCGTGCCGGAGCCAAGGCTGGTGTTGACCCACGAGTCAGCTATAAGGGCCATGCCGGCCCGGTTATGTCTGTCGACTTCCATCCGGCCAGGGGTCCCGTCGACCTAGGCGACCTCGTCCTCTCCAGCAGTCTGGACTGGAGCGTCAAGCTCTGGAAGGTCCGCGCGCCAGCCACGACGTCGACCATTGGTGGTCTGGGTGCCAGCGGGGAGGGCGCAGTCTCACACTTGATGGACTTTGTGCGAGAAGATGTTGTCTACGACGCGGCCTGGTCGCCTGTGAAGCCAGGTGTATTCGCACTCGTCGATGGTGCGGGATGGCTGGAGCTGTGGGACATCACTGTGGAGACGGAAGAGCCGGTGACAAGGATAAGTCCCAGCCCCAGGAAGGACAGCCGGACTATGCTGTCCAAGAGTCTCAACAAGGTGCGCTGGGAACAGCAAGAGGGCAAGAGGCTCGCCGCAGGTGGTATCGATGGTGCCTTGACGGTGTTCGAAGTTGGACCGGATCTGGGCGGTAAGGAGAGTCTCAGGAATGAGGAGTGGACCAATGTCAAGAAACTCGTGAATCGGGTCGAGACGATGGGTGCCAATGGCGCGACGGATGTGTAGAGAGAGAACCTTTGTGGCCAGATATGTTCCCCAGGACGAGGTCAATTTGTGAGAGAAAGAGGCATTGGAATACGAGGCAAGGTGGGACTGGTTGTGTAGATTCCATGAGCTTCACCATTTTTATACCCCATCCTCTTTTATGAACAAACCTCGAACTTTTTCCCATAGTGCCGAACAGGAACGAAGTAGCACCAGCACAGGTGTGGATGACTCGAGATTGCATTACGTAATCAGACTGCAGGGGTGCCATCTCAAGCTCGAAAAAAATTAAGGCGAGGGAGATACAGTAACCTTTTTTTTTTTTTTTGAGCGCGTCCATCCGCTATCGTCAAAGCGATCACCCGACCTGCAATTGCATCTTCTTCTCTTCCTTTCCTACCCAAGTCCTTTTTCTTCTTTTTGGTCTGATCACTCGGTCTAATTTCTCTTGTTCAAGATGTAGGTCAAATTACTTTTCCTTCTTCATTCCTTTAGCCTGTCTATTTCGACGTCGAGCCTAACGCGACATGCCCCATTTGCAGGAATCCTCTTCGACGTGCCGCCACGAGGGTGGCTGTCTCTGCCTCTCGAGTCTCTTCGACCAAGATCTCAGTGTTTGGAATTGCCACACAGATTGCTGCTGTGCCTTCTACAGCACGCATCTTCGCTCCCGTCGCCGTGCGATGCTTCTCGCAGACTCTTCGCGTCGCCGAGGAAGAAAATACTGCTGCTCCGGAAACGCCAGCCAAGGTCGAGGGTAAGCAAGTCGCTTGTGCTCTTTTCATGGCATAGATTCTGCCTGACAGGAATATAATACTTTCAGGAGTTGGCGCAGCCGTTAACCCCAATTGAGCAGATCCCAATGAGCCTGGACATGGACTGTTCATCCGAAACATGGTGTTCGAGGCCAACGAGGACCACCTGAGGGAGGCGTACGAGAAATATGGCGAGATCACCAAGGTTGCCGTTGCACGTGATGCTCGTGGCCTGAGCAGAGGGTAGGTTTTCTCTGGTTTTTGTCTTTTCTTGTTTCTTCCTTTACACTCCAGATGAAACCTTAGCAGCCAAGATGTGCAAGGCAAGCCTCTGGTCAACTTGGTTCTGACGAGTGAACACTCACAGATACGGATTCGTCTGGTTCACCACCCAAGATGCGATGGAGCAGGCTGTCGCCGGTACCAACTCCTCTTTCTGGCACGGCCGGCGCATCGCTGTCTCCCCTCGCGCCCCACGAACTGGAGGCAAGACGAGCCGCGCCGTCGGCCCCACCAAATCGCTGTACATTGGCAACATTCCCTACGAGACGACCGACGCCGAGCTGAACCGCATCTTCCGCGAGCTCAACAACGTGACCGACGTTCGTGTTGCTGTTGACCGTACCACCGGATGGCCCCGCGGATTCGCCCACGCCGACTTCACCGATGTCGAGGCCGCCACCGAGGCGATGAAGCAGCTCTCGGGCATCACCATCGGCGGCCGCGAGCTGAGGCTGGATTATGCTGCTGATATGTCCTCCAAGAACAACAGGTCAAACGGCCAGAATGAATCGTCATGAGCGGAACGGCAGGATGTGGACAAGGATGCAGAAGGTATTAGGGAGCAAAGGCTGTTGTTGTTGTAGCGCTTCATCTGTGTCTACGAAGGCGAGGAGGCGGAGGGAGGAAGGCTCTTTTACAAGGTCTTTCCATACACCCCCAATTCATTCACCAGCAGTTGTGAGACGAGGGGAGTGTGTTTCTCAACGAGACCTTGGACAACATAGGCCAAGGTGGACTGACTGAGTATGGATGGGATTCGGTGTCTTGAGGGAATCCTCTTTTTCCCCGGGTCAAGGATGAGATTAAAAAAAAAAAAATTTGTACATGTTCCGACTAGACGGTGTTATTGCGCTCTTTGATTTTGGATGCAGCACATATAGCACTTTAATGTTGCTCATGTAGTGTACGTGTTCTCGATTTTAATGAAAAATCTCCCTTCTCACAACTTTTGATAGTACATGGAAAATATGTACATAGTATGAATGCGTCCAGGGCTGGTGGGTCACCCATCAACTGTCACCAAGCGTTATGTACCGGTAACCGTATGGTGCCACCATGGAGCCTCGGCAAAGTTAGCCGCAGGTGACCAAGCATCTACCATCAGTTGCTGTATCTCCACTGGTTCCTCGGCCCGTCTTTACGCTTCTCGCCCCTCAAAATAAACCCCACGTCAGGACAACCACATACGACAGCCTTTCTTTCATTCCTGCCTCCTTCACTATTCACCTTCCACAGTCACAGAGAAAGTCTCCTCCTCCTCCCCCTCCTCTTCTCTACCAGCTCAATAGGTTCTACCCATCCACCTGTGGAAAACCAAGAGATTCTACGTCATATTCGGTAATAAAAAGAAAGAGACTCTCAACATCTGCTCGCTGCCCTTTCTCACTCCTCGAACGCCAACTTTCTCAGGCTCTCTCTCTCTCTCTCTCCTTTTCCCCCATTCTCACTACATTTTAGCCCTCTTGCATACGTCTAGGGAGAGAACATCTCCAACCACGCCACGACCATGGCCTCCTTCATGGGCGGCGGTGCCGAATGCTCGACATCGAACCCCCTCGGGCAGATGAGCAAGCATGTGCAAGGCGACAACAGCCTTCAGCGGGACCGCTTCATCAACACAGGCCCCAGCGGTGTCTCGGCACAGGGCTTCCGAAGCAGCGCGGGTCCTGGCACACCCCTCGACGGCAAGATGAATGCCTTCATGCAGCAGAACCCCAACATGCCGGTGGAGATGGCCTTGCAACGGCAGGGCCCTGGTCCCGCGTCCGGCGGACAGATCCACATCGATCCTGCGCACAGCATGCACCTCCGTGCGCAGTCTGTGTCGCCGCCGTCCTTCTCGCCTTCTTTTACCCCCGATGAGTTCGCCAAGTTCCAGGCGGCGAACCGCTCCGCCAATGCGAGGTCCAGCCCGGCCCCACAGGCACAGTCCATGACCGTCTCGACGTACCAGAGGCCCATGATGATGGGTGCAGGACCCATGTCGATGGGCATGATGCAGCAGAGCATGTACGGGGGCATGCCCATGTACTCACAACATCAACAACAACAGGCGCCGGTGCAGCAGAACTACCAGGACGACGTAAAGGGCAAGGGGAAGGAGGTGGACATACAGGAGCTGCAGACGAGGTTCGAGGAGCAGTTCAAGCTGCACGACGAGTCCCTAGCCATGGAGGAGGAGCTGAACCAGATGGACGAGAAGCTGATGGAATCGGAGACGGGATTTGGGGACTTCGAGTCAATATGGAAGGGGATACAAGAAGGCGAGGCGGCGATGCGGTCCATGCGCGACGAGGACCTGGACATCAAATGGGGCGATGGAATCGACTCCTGGGGAGGTGGAGGCGGGCGCATGTCGGCCGACCCCCTGATTGAGGATTATCTGTTCGAGCAGGACAACCTCTTCAAGGACCAGGCCAACCCGTTCGAAGAAGGCGTGCGCATCATGGACGAAGGCGGCAACCTGTCTCTGGCGGCCCTGGCGTTCGAGGCTGCCGTGCAGAAGGACCCGAAACATATCGAGGCGTGGGCGCGGCTGGGCTCGGCACAGTCACAGAACGAGAAGGAGGACGCGGCCCTGCGGGCCTACCAGAGGGTCCTGCAGCTCGACCCTCACAACCTCGACGCCCTCATGGGGCTCGCCGTCTCCTACACCAACGAGGGCTACGACAGCACTGCCTACCGAACCCTGGAGCGGTGGCTGTCGGTGAAATACCCGCAGGTCATCTCGCCAGACGCCCTGTCGGACCCGGCTGAGATGGGCTTCACGGACCGCGCAGAGCTGCACACCAAAATCACTGGCCTCTTCATCGAGGCGGCACAGTACGCCCCCGACGGCGAGCACATGGACCCGGACGTGCAGGTGGGCCTCGGCGTCCTGTTCTACGGCAGCGAGGACTTCGACAAGGCCGTCGACTGCTTCCACGCCGCGCTCGCCTCCTCGGAGCTCGGCATCGCCAACCAGCGCAGCCAGCTGCACCTCCTCTGGAACCGCCTGGGCGCCACCCTCGCCAACAGCGGCAAGAGCGAGGAGGCCATCGCCGCCTACGAGAAGGCCCTGGCCCTGCGCCCCAACTTTGTCCGCGCCCGCTACAACCTCGGCGTCTCGTGCATGAACATTGGCTGCTACGAGCAGGCCGCCGGCCACCTCCTCAGCGCCCTGGCTATGCACAAGACCGTCGAGAAGGCAGGCAGGGAGAAGGCCAGGGAGCTGCTCAGCTCCACCGGCGACGGCGCCGACGTCAGCGACGAGCACCTCGACCGCATGACTACCCAGAACCGCAGCACCACCCTGTATGATACGCTGCGCAGGGTGTTTACCCTTATGAGTAGGAGGGACCTGAGCGAGAAGGTCGTCTTCGGGGTGGATCCGGATGTCTTCCGGCCCGAGTTTGAGTTTTAAAGGGTTGATTTGGTGGTGGTGGTGGTGGTGGTGAGGAGGAGGAGGGGGAATGATGATGGGTGAGAATGACATATCGATCGAGATTTAACAAGAATGCATGTATGTGAATATAAAACCAAGTAGGATTTTGGCCCACACATGTCACAAGGAAGCATGCGATTCATGCATGATGGTATTTTGTCAGGTTTTATCCATTTGCTATGGTTCGAGTTGTTCTTGTTCCCACTCTAGTCATGAACGCCGGGCGCCTCTGCTTTTGCACCGTGAAATAAGAATTAGCAACTCCCCTTGGGCTTTTGTATATCCCAGACACACACACTCCCCCCCCCCCCCTCAAGTAATCCAACAAAGAGCCAGGATTCGTCGGCCAGCATATCATGTCTACTTGACGCCGACAAAGGCGATGCCCTCACGAGCCTGGCGCGCGGCTCTCCTGAGCTCCTGCTCCTCCCGGTCCGTCCACTTGACACTGAGCTGATCCCACTTCATGCCAGGCGTGTTGTACTCCTTCTTCCACTGTGACTGCATGCTCTGCAACCGGCTCATCTCCCGCGGATCGCCGCTGCCGCTGAAAACGATGAACGCCGTACAGGGTGGCAGGGCGTCATAGATGCGCTTCAGGCGGGCTGACAGGCCCGTCAGACACTGCTCCAGCAGCGAGGTGCCTGACTCTGCGTGGGGTGCGTTTGCGTCCTGGTCGCTGTCCTGCAGTGTTGTCGCCGTCGTGAAGTTCTTGAGATCCACCACGGCATTGCTGAAAACGTCTGTCTCCGGGTTGGCGGCAAAAGGGTTGTTGCGCGTCGTCGCGGCGTGGAGCTCTTCGGGTTTCTTGGGCGGTGCAGCATCGTTCCCGGCGGCATCTTTCCTGTTACGGTTCCACCATCCCTGGAGGGCCTCCAGCTCACGCATCCGTGCCCAGACGAAGTCGACTCCTCCGCCCTTCACGACCGCGCCGTCTGGGTCTCCCAGCACCGCGCGAAGTACGCCCGCCTCGACGTCCGCATCGCTGGTGCATCCGCCGAGCACCACATCGGCCAGGTTACAGACACTCCGCTGGACGTCGCCCCAATCTACGGCTGCAGACGATTTGCCGGTCGGGAGGCCGCCCGTGGCTTCGGGCCCAGCTTGTGCGCGGTAAGCAGTGCCGGCGCGGCCCAGGCGCCTAAAGAGGTTCTCCCCCGTGGACTCGCCAGCTCCCCAGGCCTTGCCCTTTTCGCACTTCTTCTTAACCAGGTCGAGGCAGGTCCTGGCGTCCTCAATGCTGTCGTGGCCTTGAAGGGTGCCGTCGCCCTTCTGGACATCCCGGCCGAGGAATTTCTGTGCGAGCCATTTGAGAGAGTGCTTGAAGGGGGGGCCTTTTGGATGGGGGAAAAGAACAGAGGTGTCAACGATAAAAGGGTGTGTCATCCTCAGGGCTTTCATGTCCGAGTCGAGGGAATGGCCCACGAGGATGGTACGTGGGGTGATGAGCTTGAGGAGGCGCTGCTGGATGTCCTTTAGGGTCGTGGTCACAGGATCAAGCATCTCCTTGGTGATGCCTGAGAACCGCGTCACGTAGTCTGTGATTGGTTTGTCCGGCTTGACCAGCTCGTCCAGGATGACGCTCCCGTCCCACGAGACGATGCTAATCCTCGTGAGAGAGAACTCCTTCTCTCCTGTCATGCACATCTCGCAATCTATGGCAAGCACCTCGCGACCTGCAGTGATGCTGCCCTGCTGTATCTCTGACTCAGGCATCTCGCCGTCCTCGAGACTGCTCACCTCTGTGTGGACCCATTCAATCTCGCTCGTGGAGGCGTTGAGGGTCTGTCCGGGTTTCAGCAGGCTTGGGTGAACAGAGAAGCCATTCTCAATGTACTGCTCAGGCGTCAGGATGAACTCGGTGATACGAGTCCGAACGTTGGTCCAGCCCTGGGGGTCCTTGACAAGCTTGGGACCCTTCTTCTTCTTATCCTCGGCGGACTTTGGCAGAGGAGCTGTCAGAAATGTAGAAATGGGCGAGTGCATACGCCCTTGCTTGTCGTCGCCGGTGGCTCTGCAGGGCCAGAGATGAGGGAACATCTCTGCGAACGGCCTCAGAGCCTTTGGCAGACGGTCCTGGCTGAGGGGGCGTGGGTAGTAGTCATCAGGAGAGGTGAGGAAACGGTCGGCCGCTTGGCCGCGAGTCTTGCCATCGGTATGGTTGTAGGTCGCGTAATCGATGTTGTGCTTAAACATCAACTCCTCGAGACCTGGCACGAGGACCGTGACGATCTTCCTGAACTGGGGTCGATGCCTGACTGAGACCCATTGCGGAGCTGTGCCGTCAGCCATGATGTAGAGGATCAAGTTTCGCAGCTGGGCTATGTCGATCTTGGACTGTAGCCTGGCAGCGGCCGAGAAGGTGATGGCTGGATAGCTGGACCCGTCAGGTCTGGGCGTTTTCTTCGATTTCTTAGTCGGGCGACGTTCAACCTTTTCCCACCCATCATCGTCATCACCACCATTCTTGCCCTCCTGATTGCCATCGACTGACCGCCGCCGCTTTGTGCCTGTGCTGTTGGAGTCGCTGCGCGAAGATGGGGAGGCTATTTGGGTCTGCGAGGCCACCACAGCCTCCCCAGCAGCAGCTCTGTTGTTGTTTGCTCCCACACTTTCCATCATGACTTAGTAGAATGGACCAAAGCTCAATCAACTTCCTGTTCAAGGACCACAAAAACCTTGTGTAGCCTTGATATGTTGTGAAGGGACAGTGCAGCTTAGGCAGCTGTCGATTGGTCTTGAGTGAGGTTGTGCATTCTTGAGCGGAAAATTTAAGGTCAGTTGAGAGATACTGTGTGTACTATGAACTTTATGCACTAAGCGCGTCCAAACCCCCTGCTACAGGCCCCCCCTACAGGCATCCATTTACCCACTATAACGAGCTCCTAGAACTGACTAGCATGTGCTAGCCACACTACCTAGCAGACCCTAGAAAAACAATCAAAACTACCAAACTTAGGCGGATACGGCCTGTCCAACATAGCAGCAGGTACTCTGGGAACAACATTACCTCCTTCTATAACAGAATAAAAACTGCTGTGCAGTTTATTTTATAGTAAAACAATGGAAGGTGGCATATGCTACATTTCACTACATGTCTGAACATAACCTTACCAACAGCCCATCAAAAACAAAAACAAAAACAAAAACTTGGCTTGGTCATAATGCACCTCCTCCGATCCTCTTAAAGAATCTTCTCAGTTAACGAAGCAATACACACGCTCCCTTTTGCGGCCCAAACGCCGTTCTGCCAGAAGGCCTATGCTGTCTCCGCAAAATCTGCAGCCATGATGTCCACCGCAAACGAAGCCAAATCCTCAATGGGCCGCAGGATCTGCTCCTTGAAATACTTGGTCCCCGCCTCGTCACGGCTCTTGACCCAACCACGAAGCAGCTCCGACTCCTTCTCCCGGCCCGGCAGGCTCGCAATGTCTTTAAGAAAACTTCTCGCGAGCTCCACGATCTCCCAGTCCTCCGAGTTGGCCAGAAGCCCGTACTTCTCCACCATCAGTGCGAGTGCCTCGCACATGGCGACCTGATCAGCCTGGCGCAGGCACATCATCACCCTCTCATCGGATCTGCTGGAGAGCTCGTCCATCACCGAAGGCGGTGCCGTATTTGTGAGCGTCTTTGCGATGACCATGAGCCCCTTGAGTCGGCGCTCATTAAACGGCGCGGGATACTTGAAGGGCGCGCAGCTCAGAGCAGCGAAGCACGCAACAGAGAGGGCATGTGCAAAGCTGCCGGTTTCCATGTAGTACATGATTGCGTGCTCGACCGTCAGCCCCAGCGGTTCCTGCGCCCACATTTGGGCCTGGATCAGAGGCTGGCATTGTCTCCACTGATGCCGCAGGTGTGTGAGTCGCGCCTCGGACGTCCTGGGCACCTGGGAAGGATCGGGGGGCTGGCAGGCGACGTAGATCTCGTCGATGCTGTCCTTGAGCTCCTTCAGGCCGGCTTGTGAGCTTGGCGGCTTTATGGGTGGCCTGCGGAGTTTCTCCAGGTTGGGAACCAGGCTGAACGAGTTGAGGGGAATGGTGGGAGAGCTCTTGCACACTTCATAGACTGTCAGGTCGCCTTTGCAGCGTGGGCAGACGCACTCGAAGTGGTACAGGTGAAGGCCGAGTTGACGAAATAGTTTTGGCTTGGTGTAGTCTGAGAATGTCAGCATAAAATATGGAAAAGGAAGAAGAACAAACAAAAGACATCCGCGAGAAAATAGCCCTTGAAACAGAAGAGGCACCTACCAATGTATGAGATGGTGATCTCGTCTCCCTCCTTGATCGGGAGCTCAGATCTCAGAAAGGCCTGCCTTCCCGAGAAGTTGACGACCGCATTCGGTATACAGGAATGATTGGCCATGGCAAGAGTCTTGTGGAGGAAGATGCCAGCCTGCCCTGTGTCCGCGTCCGTCCTGTCGAAGGAGTTTGTCTGGATCTGTCTAGAGGTCAGAGAAGGACTCTTGGAAGAACCACTACAGAAACGCATAATATGGATGTCTCGGCGCCCTACCTTGCATAGAATATCCCTCGCCATGTGAAGTTGATCGTCGTTCTCCTTCCTCCCGGCATATGCCATGCCGCCATAAGCCTGAAGGCCGACATCCTTCCAGACTTCGGCATTCTGCTTGAACTTGTCCACGTTCCCCTCCAGATGACCAAACTGGCTCCTCAGCTCCGGATCCGCGTCCCACCTCAACAGGACCTGCACCAGTGCCCTCACAGGCGTAGGCAGCCAGTCCTTGTCGACCGAGGCCTTGACCCTCTTGTACACCTTGCACTCGAGCTTGTGGATCAAGCCCCAGTTGGCCTTCTGACAGACTGGACCGCAGTACACCACAGCCCTGCAGCCCGTGCACGCCTTGGTCGGCTTGGTATGGCTCAGGCAGTGGTTGCAGACAATTTTAGCAGACGGGCCGTTGGGGAGAACCAATATCGGGTTCAAAAAGGCTGCGATGAGCTCGCCGGGCTGGAAGGCCTTGCGCGCCGCCAGACACCGCCCAGCAGCACCTTTGCCCTTGGTGCCGCGGATGTCGACATTGGCGTGAGCCTGGTCGGCCGAGGAGATGGAGGTCATGATGTCGTTGGGGTGTCAAGAAAGTCTTGTGGGTCTAAAGCATTCGTGTTCATGTTCTGAGGTAGCATATACTTACCAGTTGCAGAATTACATAACCCGGGGTTAGGGTTCTAGATGACTTGGATCATGCATCAATCGTTGAAGACACCAAAACGGTTCTGTATCATTTTTGATATTGAAAGAAAGGAAGTCGTACAACGCAGTCAAATGTGGCATGTCATTATCAACGTTTCCAGGAAAGTCTGGCAACTTTCTGGCTTCCAAAACGGAGGTCCTTTCCGCGCTCATTTCACCTCTGTCCCGTACTGGTTCGGTGCATGTTGTCTTGCCAAGGCATCCTGCCAGAACCCCAGCGCGTCCTCTTTCGCCCGCAGTGAACCAGGGAAGAAAACGTCCAACAGGGATGTCCCAACAAGCGGATACTTGGACTCGAGCTCTTGGAGAACTGTCGCAACACGAGGGCCTTTTATCACTTCCTTCAACTTGATGTGAAAGCCGTGCGAAGGCGGTTTCCGGCCAGCTCCCGCAGCGTACAAGTTTTGTATGCTGCCCAGAAGGCCAACCCCCATCAAGTCTATAAAAGTGAAGGAAAGAGTAAGCCAGATACTCGCTAACATTAGGCTCGGGGTCTCATTAATAGAGGTATTAAATAACTTACACCAGGTATGGTTTTGGAGGCCAGCCACTAGGATGAGGTGGACTACCCACAATAGCGCCAGCAACACGGACATGATCCTCGTTATCCGGCTTGCCTTTGATGCACGTGTACCACGCGCGAGCACCTCAATGTCTAATCTTACTTTATCTCTCCTACTATTCAGAATGACCACAGCGTGCCTGGTCCCGTTGCCTTGTGTGATGGTGACGGTTGTGCCTCCTTTCTTGGGACATGCCCACTTCTCCTCCCGCCATTGTGGGAGGGAAGCGCCTGTAAGTGCAAGGACGGTAGCGGCAGCAGTGACCAGGAATATATCCCATGAGCCATACAGCACCCATGGTAGTATCGAGATCACAAGCTGCACGATAATCACCAGAACACCGGAACACCACACGACGTCGACAGAGGATACACCGTGAGGAAGGGGCGGATCACCTTGGATTTCGTAGACGCTGACTCTGACAGCCTCCCAGGCTGGCTGCCCTGGAGACATGGCCGAATTCCACAGATTGCGGATATCCTTTTCTGCCAAGGGAGGTTGATGAGCGGCTTCATCCGCAAGTTGATTGTCCACCTCGGCATTCAAGTCTCTCAGCAGGCGCCCAAGGACCCATCTATCAGTGACCCTGAGATGACCTGTATCGGCACCGATCACCTGTACGTTGGAAACATCCGTTTTGGGCATAAGCGTACCGTCTGGGAATGTCTAGTCAGTCCGCCTGGGATCTCCTCAGCTTCCACTCTGCCACAAACCTCCAATAACATCGAGCAGGGCTGAGACAGCGTAAGCCACCCATCCGAAGGAAAAGGCGACGGGCGTAAGCGCACGCCCAGTCAACTGAGCAACTGCGCGTTTCACGACATCGCCACCCACGAGCGTGAGCACGGAGAGGACGTCGCTGGGATTCTCCCACTGGGCTGCTATCACTTGGGACAAGCTCGAGGTCTGGCTTGACGTTGTAATTTTGAGAGTAAATGCTGTCATCTGTGTATTGTTCGTCGAATGCGAAGTAACCGCGTGATGGAGCCATGATGGAGCCATATTGCGGTTCTGTTAAATCGATCTTTCGATTACAAGTCTCAGTGGGAAATAGGAGGATGACCTTTTTTCTTGGAGGGGGGGGGGGCGCAGAGGGATCGATATAATGAATCTCAGGGACAGTCTGCTAGGCGCCGGAAGCCAGCACGAATAGTAAGCGTACTTCAACCGACGAAGTGAGTGAACGCGATGCGGTGAAGGAATTATGCTGAGTAGCTCACACGCTGAGACGGTGGCGGCCCTGGGTGTGCTACGAGTTTTAAGAGCCTCACCGATGAGGCGCAAGACTTGGAGTATGTCATGCTGAAAATGTTCTAATACTTACTCCAGAGCGCTTCGGCGAAAGAAACATAGCTTGCATCCACATTGAGAGTAAGAACGATTGGTTGTACGGTCCGGAGGATTCCTGCCGCAGCATCAGTCTCCTCTCTTGTGCAGTGCACGATCCACAACATCGTGCTTACTCAGCAGTAAATGACCACTGCACGCCTGCAGGCAGTGCCTGTAGCTTCTTCCCTTCCGCAACAATCTCGGAACACAACAGCACTCAGCCTCATACCTCTCCCTTCGCATCGGGCCCGTGACAAGAACACTTTAGCAATCTCGAACCGACATAGCGTTTCAAAATATATATTCTGCAATATTCACACGCAATACAATGGTCGCTCTAGAGCATGACGGAACCGCATTTTTTGTTACCGGCCGCACACCTGACAATGAACCGCCACCACCTGCGCCTTGGGACTCGGATTGGTTGTCTCTGGAAATGCTCGGAGACTTCTTGGACCTCAATGAAGATGATGTCGACATGACACTGGCTCTTGAATGTAGCCTTCCAGGTTTTGGGATCCACAATTGCAAAAGCAGGGCATGTCTCCATCTTCGATCCAAAATGGAAGACTATCTCCCTTCCATAAGCCGCAAGTCCGGATGGGTAGACCTTCACGGCTGGGTCCTCGTTGTCGTGTCCTGTGCGACAAGACACGCTAGATCACGAAGCAAGAAGACTGACTGCAGGGCCGAGGATGATATTGAAGATTCTTGTCATAACGACCCGGAAAGACTGTTCGCCGCACTCAAGTTCTGTGGTGACATGGTTGAATACCTCGGAAGGTACACTAGGTGGATGGCCCGCCAAGATGTTGATCAGTTCGACCTGTACGATCTGCTCTATCGGGCCTCCTTCAACTGCATCACCGGATGGATTAAAGTACCGGAGTTCAGAGGCCTTCACAGCTATTTCGAGGGAAAAGAGGTGGAGGTGCTTGCTATCCGCCAAGCGATCACAGAACTGCCAGACCTGTCGGTCTGCCCGAATAGAATTTGGAATTTTGTCACGGCAACGGCGCGAGGCTTGTCCAATATGCCTCTAGCCATGTCTATGTTGAAGACGTTTGAACTTTCTCCAAGCCATAAGGAGCAACACCGCAGCTACAACGCTCAGACCTGCCTTCTTTCAGACATGAATTCGACCAAGGTGGTCCAACTCCACATAAAGAAACATTGCCCAGGGGCAACTTGCACGGAGACGGTCTGTCCAACAGAAGCACTCAATGAACTGCCAGATGATGTCACCACCGGTGTCTGGACCGTGAGATACGGTTCAAGCCAGTCACAACTCCAACACCTCCGTCTCGAAGACGTCGGCAGCCACATAAGGGAGCCGAGGCACAAATACCTTGCCGTCTCACACGTATGGTCGGATGGCACTGGTGTTGGGTTGAAAGAAGCCGGACGGGTGAACACATGCCTATTTCAATTCTTTGGGGCCTGGGCGACGGAACTTGACTGTGACTCGGTCTTGGGGACGCCATATGCATCCCGACGGACCGTGAGAAGAGGAAGAAGGCTCTGAGCAAGATGCATTACAACTACAACCGAGCCCACCATACTCTGGTCCATGACAGTAGTTTGGTCAACCTGCCTTGGAGCAATGATGGGCGTCCATGTCTCGCCTTGGTACTGTCTAGTTGGGTATCGCCATTTGTCCCTTTTTTTTGTGTTTCCCCATCTTCCAATCAAGTGCGGGGCTGGACTCCAGGTTCTCCTCATTACATGGATTGCTGACTCGACAACTTCTCTCAACAGTTCACCCGTGGCTGGACTGCGCTCGAGTTGTTCGCCTCCACCTCGGTCAAAATTCTCTTCAAGGGACCAGACGGAGAGCCGATGGTCAAGGATCTGAACGATGACATCCTGATCAACGAGCACAGCGAGACACCCCGCTGCCACGCACATCCTGCATGGATCGAGGCCTCCCGGGTCATTAGGCGGATTAGTCAGCAAGTAACCGACGAGGACGCCCTCGCACATATCCAGTTCAGCCTCAAGAACCGGGATGTCTGTTGGAAACAAGATCGGATACTGATCGCCGGCCTGATGGCAGATATGGGGGCGCAACTGCGGGCACAGAGTCTAGGGAAGCAACCGGATGCTGAGGTTGATGTGGCGACGGGGGAGATGCCGCAGCTCTCGAATCAGGCGGAGGCGACCAAAGCTATCCTGCGACGATGTGGTGTGGTCTCGCCAGCTGCACTGCTCCATGGCCAGCCTACAATCTCCATTGAAGGCCCTTGGTCATGGTGCCCAACATCGTTTTTTGACTTGGCGCCTCCTTTCGACATGCCCTCCGCCACAAAGCTAGGCTTCATCGAAGTAAGCGGTGAGCTTGACGGCGCCTTGGCCGGGCGTTGGCTAGTCGGAAGCGTCGGGGAATATGACGCTTTCGGTTTCAAGCCGCTCTCATATCATCCATATGTTCATGTCCGGGTCACAGAGGCCTTGGAAAAGCGGGTAGGCTACCTGCTGATGTGCCCCTTCTTCGAGAATGTGGCGGATAGAGACCACTTCGTTGTGTTGAAAAGCCTGCAACAGGATGTCATGGTTCCCGAGCAAGGAGGGTTAGACACATTCCTTGCGTGCAGATACGTTGGTTCCGTTGTGGAAGTGTCAGAAGGTGAAGCACCCATTGTGAATCGGATGGAGTACACGAATATTTGCATCAAATAATTTGCGGCTACATCCAAGTCAGTATTTTATTATCACTTACCTTTTTTTTTCTTTTCTTATTTCTTTTTTTTCCTTCACCCTTACACCTTCGATCTTTTTGACACGGAAGTACACCCAACGCATATCCAATACATAGATCCACAACGGTTCATCCGTCGAGGTGAGGTCCCCCATGCTGTAACGTACAGCATATTGCCAGCTCGCCTACCCACTCGGGCCCTGGAAGTATAGTGCACTGCGCAATAGTATTTGAGGCGTGAGGCATTAGTGCTGCAATCCCTCGCGAATACACAGACTGACTGGCTTGATCAGACTCGCTATGTGTCGTGAGAAGAAGAGAGAAAATGCATATTGAAGCACCCGAGTTTTGCATAAGCTAGGAATCGTGAGCAGCCCTTGCACAGTGATACAAAGTGGTACTGTTACTGTACATACAGCGAGGTATCAGGCCTGTTAGGTAAGCAGGCTTAGCAGGGTCCGTGTCAGTGGATATAAAAACGCACCGCTTAAGTCCGCGCTGCCAGGATTCCGATGCTTTTTTTTTTCTCTCCTTACAAAGACAACAAGCACAGGCGTGCAGCCTCGTCATTGGCACCACAACAACGGTTAATATGAAGCTTCGACCGCCTCCTCCCACGAGCTAACCCTTTCAGAATCCCTGAATTCGTTAGAAATGTTTTTATAATAATTAGAGTCTAAAGGAGGGCAATACGGTGAGCATAGTCAAGAGCAAGTTCAACCCCTTCTTCTTTCTCTCTGACACGCTGGCATCAATTGATGAACAACTTCGAGTTCTGCAATTCTGAAGACACTGCGTAAGCGGTGGCGTTGTGGACAAAAATCACAAACCCTACTTGTAGGGCTCTGAAGATGCCAGGCCTGCAAAACACATTTGTCCAACACATTGAACCACAGCCAATCTCAGCACGTGCAGTAGTATGCTAAATAATTTGTGTGGTCACAACAGGGTGGTATAAATTCAGCTACGAAAAAGCAAACTAGGTCATATTCTTGAGGTGTACTCTGTCTGTCCTAGGTGTTGGTGGGTGCGCCAGCGGGGTAGCGGGTGCCCTTGATTTCCATCTTGTCCAGGATCTCATCGACCGCCGCCATGTCCTCGTCCGTCAGGTCGACCAGCTTGGAGTTCTCATTGACCCTATCCACCGTCGTCGCTCCTGGGATGGGGATGATGGTCGGCATGCCAGGACGCCTGGAGAGCGCCCTCACCCAGGCCAGAGCAAACTGGCCCGGGGTGACTCCCTTCTTGGTGGCCAGCTCTTTGACGCGTTCCACCAGGCTGATGTTATGCTGGAAGTTCTCGCCTTGGAAGCGCGGCATGTGGCGCCTGAAGTCGCCCTCGGGGATGTCGTCAATCGACTTGAAGGTGCTCGTCAACAGGCCGCGGCACAGGGGCGAGTAGGCCACCAGCGGGATGTCGTACTGTGCACAGGCCGCGGCGACGCCGTTCTCGAGCACGTCGGTGGAGAACAGGCTTAGCTCGACCTCGACGGCCTTGACCTTTGTGATCTTGACCGCGTCGTGGATTGTCTGCGCGCTAACCTCGGACAGCGAGATGCCGCCCAGCTTGCCCGCGTCGATGTACTTTTGGATCTCGCCAAAGGTCACCTCCAACGGCACGCGCGGGTCGCGGCGGGCGCACTCGAAGAGGTCCAGCTTCTTGCGGCCCTTGAGCTGGCCCAGGACGGCGTCGAGGGACCGCCGGATCTCCTCGGGGCTGCCGTCAGCTCCCTTCTCCAGCCGGGCCCCCGCGGCGCCCTTGATGCTGAGGACGACCTTGTCTGCGTCCTCGGGATACTTCTCAAAGTAACGCTCCAGCAGGACGGGGCTGTTGTACTCGGGCCCTCCGTAGAACTCGCCTCCGTTCCAGAAGTTGCAGCCATTCTCAAGGGCGGCACGCATCGCCTCAAAGGCCTGCTCCTGGGGACAAGGATTGGCCCGCCAGGTGAAGCCTGCAAAACAACCAGTATATTAGCATCGCGTTTTCTGTCATCAGAGCATGGCTTTCTGGAATCGTATTTTGTGTAGATTACTCACCCATAAGACCGTAGCCAATGGGGCCGACCTCTTGTCCGTTGATCTGAGGCATTGCTGCTGCGGTGTACGAGTTTTTGCGAGTAAAAGGGTGTGTGTGTATTTTGAAACCGACTTGAGTGTTTGTTTGAATGGATTGGTATCGAAATGTAACTGGGCGAGCAGAACGAAGAAAGAGATCCGTGGTGAACTATATATTTCGTGGGGAACTTGGCATTCTTACCTTTTCCTTGAGCTTGAAGGGAAAAAAACCCCGCCTCGGTGATATCGTCGATGCAGTTATCCTTTTGTAAGTAAGCTTGTTAGAGACGGCAGCCGCGATCTGCAAAAAGGAGAATGATCTCATTCGCGCCCGGCGTTAAGGCTGGAGCTGCTGCTGTAGCGGCAACTGCCACCGGAGACAAGATCCACTCTTCTTTCCACAAGTACTCGCTGCGTAAATACTCTGACACTATAGCGGCCGCCGCCTCTGCTACTACTAGTACTATGTAGTATTGCTATAGTGCGTTGGGCCCCAGCTCGGGATCACGGTCTTTAGCAGACGATCCAGAAGGCTTCCAACCTCGCAAATAACAAAAGGCACTCACAACTTACCAACTACATGGTCATCATGCCCATCTACAACATCGGCTTCGGAGACAGAAACGCGGTCGGAAATCGAAGTTGTCAACAGCCATGATCGGTAAAGTAATAACTGGCCAGACACGCAAGTGGCGAGCGAGAGACTCTTGAGCTCTCCAAAAACCTATGGCGAATTTTTTTTTATCTCCGACTGCCCACGAAACGAATGCCTCAAACTTTGCTACATGCACACAAATACACACACACACACTATTCCCACACGCTTGGTCACCAGCTACTTACTTTGCTCAATCAATGTCCACAAGCCTGTCTTCTCTTCGCGCCCCGGAGATATCCTCATCGCTGGCCACCAAATCACTGCTCACTGGCGACAACCTCCCATCCAGCCCCTCATCAATGTCATCCTCACCATACGGCTCAATAGCATTCTCGCTTCTGACTCTACCGTTCCTTATCCCTTGTAGCATCATGTCCGCCGGAGTCGGGCTCTCCACCGTCGCCTTCGCATCCCTCTGCTCCTCCTCCTCCTCTTGCTGCTGCTGCTGCTGCGCGCCATGCCTCCTGCCTGCAACACTTAGGCTGGCTATGGGGGCCACCATGCTGTCTTCGTCGGTGTATAGGCTGGCACGGCCCTGGCGATGATGACCAACCCCCTGAGTGCCTCCTCCTCCTCCTTCTCGGACCATGCTGGCGTGGTTGTGGAGGCTGGTGGCAGGTTCGGGAAGCGATGACCATTTGGAGGATGCGTTGCTGGTCCGCAGGAATAACTCGCGCATCTCCTTAATCTGGCGCAGCTTCTGCCGGTTGCTCATTTCCGTGCTCCCACAGAGGAGGGCCGACATACGCCCTTGCATGAGGCGGAGGTCCATGGGCGAGGGGTGATGGTGGTGCTGTTGGTGGTGTTGCTGTGAGACGTGGGCGGGTTTGTAAGTCTTAGAGTGCCTGGAGGAGGACGAGGACGAAGAGGACGGCGGCGCCGGCGCCGGCGCCGGCGAGAGAAGGGCTTCTGCTGGGGGAAAGGAATGTTTCAGGCTGGTCAAGTAACTGTCGTCTGTATTGGCGCTGGCCACGAGCATGTTCACGCCCATACCTTCTCCTCCTCCTCCTCTCGGGCCAGCAGGGAACCCTTCAGCGCCCATCACCAGGAGATACCAGGTAGGAAAGTCCCTCAGCCCAACCTCGCGCAGGCCCTCCCAACTCGTCGGCATGCGGTGTTGGTACCGGCACACCCGCCCCCATTTGCATGTGCCATGGTGGCACCAGTGTCGGCAGTAAGTTGTGTTCGGACTGCCCATGATAGGTTTGTTGTGTTCCTTGGTGCCGCGGTGCTGAGCTGCTGTAGGAACACGCCGAAACTTGTCGCGCTCACTGTCAAATGTTTTATGTCTGGGTGTTGTGCTGAGCCTGGGATCCAAGGAGGGTAGCTCAGGAACCTTTGGTCTGTCCTCATGCTGGTGGTGGTGGTGGTGGTGGTGAGGCTTGTCAGGCTTCCCGGCACGAGTCCGCTCTTGGCTCGTTGCAGAGACTGTGACCTCATTACTGTCGCACCGCACGACTGCAGTCGAAGCTGCTACCGCTGCTGGCATCCCAGCGGTGCGAGTCGACGATTTCTCTTTGCAGTTATCGCTCCGATCCATAGTCTCGGCCTTCGACGTCGTCATCATCATCGTATCCTTTCGAGGCGCTGCAGCAAGACGCTGCTGCCCTGCTTCCTCCCCCTGCCCCTCTTGCTCCTCCTCCTCCTGCTTATTCTTCTTATTCCCCTCTCTGCCTTTCTCTCCAGCAGAGGAACCTGGTGTTTCAGGTCTATCTTCCGTGCCGTTCAGGATGGCTCGGATCATGTCTGTGCGCAGACGCACTTCGTAAACGCTGTCGTCCTCCCGGTTGAGAATTCCGAGATTGACGAGCCCACTGGCCTGCTCGGTTCTGAGCTCACGCGGGACACCGGCAAGCTGCAGCCAGTCGGGGAGCTGGTCCGCGGCGACAAGCGGTACCATGGTGTCCTGGCGGGCGCCGGGGCGGATGATGAAATATTCGGGGTACGGATGCATGGTTTGAAAAGTATGTTTTTGCACGTAGAGGGGATAAATTGTTGTGTGTTGGTGTGTGTTGCTGCTTTGAAGAGGATGCAATAAAGACTATACTTGAGAACCTGGAACACCAGCACTCCAGAGGACTTACCTTTAGGTCTTTAAATGAAAAAACAAGAAACCTTCTGGACGATTCTGCTCTTATCCTGCCCCTATCGAAAAAGCTATGGTAATTTCTAGAATCAGCATCTTGGGTGCTTGCTATGACGGTGATTGCCTTGCCTTCCGCGCGGACGCAAGCCCAAGCTTGTTGTGATTGCTATGGCGGCACACAATACGTCAGCAATCGATTGCTTCCATGCGGTCAACGTGTCTTGTCTTGTCCCAGGTTTATCGTGGCTCTACATTGTCTATGCTCTCACCCTTTCTCTCCCCTCCTGTCTATCGCGGCTCTACTCTGATTGTGACATCCAGCCCATCCACGCAAAACCCAAACTGTCTAGGCGAGTCGTTCAGCTCGACCTCCCGCTTGACCCATCTGGCCGCTCTGTTCATGGGCTGTGTTTGCTCCTCCCCAGTCCCCTCCTCCTTCTCCCTTTTTCCCTCCTTGCTCGTCGTCACCATCGCCTGCTCCTGCACCGATTCCTCCTCATCTTCACTGCTGTCGCCAACATCCTCGTCAAAGCCCGCCACGGGGTCCCATTCTCCAGTCTCCCAGATGAGGCGCAGCTTGAGCGGTGGGTGCCCGAAGAGCCTGCCGGCCACACCCTTGACGGCGTAGATATCGAACGATTTGGGGATCTGCGCACGCTTCTCGTCCTGGTGAAACCGGAAGACGACGCTCACGAGCCTCGCCTCCAGGAAATTAGGGTTGACCTCTACGCGCCGGTTGACAGCCGGCTCGCCGTACAGCTCACACAGCTCGCGGTACCTGCGGTGCCCCTCGATCACCCTGGCCTCGTCCTCGGGCGTGTCCGGCACGGACGAGAGCTGGCGGCCTATGCGGGAGAGGTAGAACATCTCTGCGTTGGTGCGGTCGTCGGGTGTAACGGTGCTGAAGTTGAGGGACTTGAGCGATGCCAGGCGGCCGACGGTCAGCATGTAGGCCTCTTCAGTCACCGTGGCTTTGGCACTTGCGGCGGCGGCAGTGTCGTCGTCTTTGGAGGGATCGGAACCACCCGGGTTGTCATAGATGGGGTTGTGAGCCAGGCGCAGGGACGCCAATCCAGGGAACGAATCCGGGAGGGCATCGATAAAGGACCATCTGTGAATCTTGTTGTAAGAGATGTCGAGGTGCGTGAGAGACTTGCTAAAGGCCGGCAAGTTCTCTGTCGTATCGGATGATATGACTGAGATTCGGTTGCCCTTGAGATGTAAATTGCGGAGGCTCGTCACAGCCGCGAGGCTAGCGATATCAGAAAGCGAGGTGAAGTCGTTGAACTCCAGGTAGATAGACGTCAGTGTTTCTAGCAGTGTTGAAGAGGTCGGGATAGGTGAGAGTCTGGAGAGCTGGTTGGAGCTGGCGTAAAGGGCAGCAAGGCTGGGAAACCTGGTGGCGATATGGCATATCTCGTCCCACCGCAAAAGCGTCTCATCGACCGCGAGTTCCTTGACGCCCTGAAAGACCTTCTCGGATCCACTTAGGAATTCATCTTGGAGCACGTCCAAAAACCGATTGCCACTGTCAAATGTCAGGCACACACAGATCCCAGCTAAAACTGTACGCAAATGGAGCAACGCCGTGGCTACTACCTACTTAAGCCTCAGACCACGCAGCTCGGCCAAGCCAGAACAGATCTCAACGACAGGGGCAAGATCAGCCAGCAGGTTACGGCTGAGATCCAGCTCCGTCACCTTTGGGCAGATTCCGCGGATCGTCTTTGTCTCCTGGCCACCAGCAGCAGCAGCCGAGGGCGCAACGATCCGCATGCCATCGAGGATGACGACCTTGAGCTCGCCCAGCTGGGCCTGCTGCCTGCGGATCTTGTCGAAACCGATCTCCTCAGCGACCTTGCCCGAGATCACAATCTGCGGACCCGCCGCGATGGGCTTGTGGTCTGCCGTCACCTCCGAGGCGTACTTTTCCTGCAGGGCCTCCAGGAAACTTCGCGGCTTCTCGACCAGCCTCGTGGGCCGCACGAAGGAGGCTGCTGTGGGGGAGCTAGACAGACCTGGATGGGGGGCTTGAGCTGCTGTCCTGCCTGTGAAGGAAGTGCATATGGTCGCTTGCAAGGGGAGGCTTACATGTAAAGTAACGGGTTCCCTTGTGAGAACCATTGTGCTTGCCTCTGGATGGGTCGTCCCATTCAACACCCAACCATTCGCCGCTGGTACCGCTGACTTGGCCAATATATCGTACAGTGCATAAAGCGCCGTCGTAAGAACGGCGCTGTCCGATATGAATCTTATCGTCTTGCGGCATCTTGTAACATCTTGCTAAGCCCCCTTTTTGTTTCTTCTTTTTTTCTCCTTCTCTAGGGTATTTTGCTGAGCTGGTTTGTTGAGGCCGTTCACAGCTGGGCCTGGTACCTGCAGCGACAGGTTTTTAGGTGGTCAGCCTTGGGCCGTAGGCACCCATGCAGCGCTCTAACCGCTGCCTAAAACCCAGACCACACTACAGCTATGGGACCAGCCCAGGATTCTAAGTTGTCATGATCCGTAACCGACTACTGCAGTCATTTCCGGCCTGAACCTTTTTTTTAATAAAGAAAAAAATGGAAATGAATTGAAAGAATAAAGAAAAGAGAAGTAAAAAAGATATGCTCTCTGAGACCGTAGCTAGAATAATTTTCAATAGCTTCATTACATCTTTGCTCAGTTCTGCAAGCGCACTATGAGAAATCAGGCAGCACCTTATGCCAACCGCAAATGATTCACATGTAGCCTGAATTCTCAGCCATGAAGACAAATTTGGCCAAGAAAGTAAAAATAAAAGATCAAGATTTTACAGCTTGCTCTTAGCCGGGCCAACAACCTTGACAAGGGCTCGTCCGTTGCTCAGGCACACCTTCTTGCCCGCGATACTGGTTACGAACCGGACCTCCTCAAATCCATCCTTGACCTCCCCAGTCCTCCAGACATTGGTCACCAGCTTATCGCCAGGCTTGACAGGGCTCGCGAACCTCGCCTGGAACTCCTTCAGGTTCTGGGGGTCACTCCCGCCAATATGCCTTAGGAGCCCGTGGCAAGTGGAGTTGAACGAGTACAGGCCGTGCAGGATATCACCGCCAAAGCCCATCTTCTTGCCCGGCTCGGGGTCCGCGTGCAGCGGGTTGTAGTCGCCGTTGAGCCTGTACAGGAGAGCCGTCCCGCGCTCCGTCTGCACCTCAAACGTCACATCGGGGGTCTTGTCCTTGGGCGGCGGGAAGTTCTCGGTCGCGGGGCCCTTGGGTCCGCCCCAGTTGCCCTGCGCCACGAAGAAAGAGCTGCCGGTGGCCCGCGAGTACACCTCGCCGGTGCCGGCGTCGACGAGCTCCTGCTGGACCTCGAGTACGGACCCCGGGCGGCCCTTGTCGTAGATACCCAGGACCTTGGAGCGGATCTCGAAGTTGCGGCCCTCGGAGGTGGTAGGTAGGGGCTTGAGGAACTCCACGAGGCGCTGGCCGTCGACCACGCGGGTGTAGTCGAACTCTGGGACACCGGGGATCTTGGTCGCCTTCTGAGCAGCGTAGAAGTCAATGACCTCTTGCGTAGTGCCCTTGAATGCTGATCGAGAAAAGGAAAGGAAAGGGAAAAAGAGATCAGCAGAGTTCAGGCCAAGGCAGTGACGAATCGTTCACTTACGCAGGATTACGGGATAGGAAGGGAAGACGGCAAAATCGGGGTGGAGTTCCTGCAACAGTTAGGGCTATATTCATTTGCCTCTCAACAGTCTTTCTCTCTTTCTCTGGCCTGCTTACGTAGAGGAAGTGAAGCTCATCAGGCTTGCAGCCAATGCTATTGGCAAAGAGGAGGACATCTCGCTTCAGCCACGCCACGGGCTGAGGAGGATACTCGAAACCGACACCGGGACCACTCATGATGAATATTATGGGAATGGATTATAAGCTCAGAAGCTATTATCCAGATGAAGCGGAAGAAGAAACACGGAAGTGAAAATTGATATGTGTGAAGGAGAGAAAGAGAGCAGGACAACAAGTCGACTGCTGGGCCGGCTTTACTCTCCTCCCTGGTTCTTCCCCCCAAGAGCCGAGGTCCGCGTCTAAGACCCCTGGTAACTCGGATGTGGGGATTAGTATGCAATCTACAAGGAATACATGGGACACACAGTAGTACCCCAGGTTTTGGAAAGGTGGTGGTTGAGGGGGCCTACTAGCCTAGTGCTTCTTACTATGGTATCGGGTGTTAATTACTAAATGGGGTGCGGTGTATGAGATGGTCCCTTTGATTTGACGGATATCTCTTCAGCACAATATACATCCTCTGTACTTGTAATTACTTGCTCCATGGCAGGCGCTCACATACCCTGGTACAGTAACGGCTCACATGTGAAGGGATATCTTGTCTGGGCTTTTTTCTCCTTTTTTTTTTTTTTGGCTCTCTCTTTTCTGCTCCTTACTTTCTGTCCCATCCAGAGAAAAATACTGTGCCCTGGTCGCACAGAGCAGGCAGGTAGGGATACAACAAAATCATCTTGATTCTCAGTTCGGTCCAGTCCAGACATTGACAGTCTGAATGCGGCGGTTCAGGCCGGTCCCGCCCCACCCCACCTACCCTAGACCCGGCCTCCTCCAAACACGCCCCCGCCTTCCCGCCCCAACTATCTTATCAGCCCTGTCGAAAAAGTTCTTGTCTAGAAAGAAGAAGGAAAACCCAAGTCGATGACTCCCTCACAACACAATTCCTCACCATCTGGCCCTCTTCTTGCGAGCACCTCTCCTTAAAGAGGTCGCCGCCATGGCAGCAACTACAAGCGCACCGCAGGGCGACAGCGCCACGCCTTCCAAAACGGACGAGATCAAACGGCGCCTCAAATCCAAACTGAACGGCGCCAATGCCTCCCAGTCCAGCCCTGACGCCGTCACCAGCAAGCCCAGGCTTCGACTGGCACAGCCATTGACCGACAGGGTTAAGCGAAGCCTCACGAAGAAGACTGTCAGGTTGATCAAGAAGCGCGAGCAGATCGACCGTGCTCTCTTGAGGGAGGCAAGAAGAGACCCGCGGCGTCTCTCCGCCAAGGACTGGCTGCCGCGCGAGCAGCTCCTGAAAAACAGCGAGGCACTTGCACGACGCGAGCTGAGTCACGTTCGATATTCGGAAAAGGAGCTGAAGGAAAGGGAGCGACTCTACAAATTGGATCCTTCGACCCAGCGCGCAAATGATCTCGATCTGGTCAGGGCCATGCTGTGGAAGTTCAAGCGCCACCTCGGCCCCGAATTCGACGCCAACGAGCGCCCTCCCCGTTCTAGAGCACAAGCCGATACCAACGATAACACGTCGTTCTCTGGTTTCGACTCGGATCGCGATGATGGCGGTTGCTCCCCCACACATTCCGCACCCGTATCTGGTTCCGACTCCTCCCTCTCCTCCGATAACCATGGTTCGGACGATGCCAGCCACATGGGTGACAGCTGGGACCCGCCGAATTTAGATGGTGCCTTCGACGACCATGCGAGGGCCAAATCCAAGAAGAGAAGGCTTGATGTTGATGATTCGGTCGGTCTCAAGCCTGAGAAGCAGCAACGGAAGAAGGTCAAGAAGGAGCGGGCGGGCAAGAACGGGCAACAGACGGCAGCTACCAAGTCGGAAAGTCAGTCTGACAAACAGAGTGCGTCTGCCCTGTCTAGTCAAGTAGAGGAAGCATATTCTACTACTGGAAAGAGTGCAGCAATTGACAGCATGTCTCAGTTCAAGAAGCATAAGCATGTCGAGGCCAGCAATGAGGGGACTTCTCCCGTCACGAGCGACCGAGCAGCGAGCAACAGTCTTCTCAAGAACGGCGCCGCCGCACCCACCATCCAACCATGGTACCAGATCCATGCGAAGGCAATGATGGAGCACGACTTCAACGATTTTGTACGTGAGCGACCGAGAAGAACTAAGGCGCCGGCCAGGAAATACCTCGTCAGCGGTGCTCTGCTCCCCCGCCCACGGGACGTTGTGAGCGGTGCCTTGCCTACACCCCCTACATCGTCATCGTCTTATTCCTACTCCTCCTCGTCATCGGAGACGATGAAGAAGTCGAACAAGATTCTAGAACAGCCTGGTCTCAAACAACGCGCTGGCCAACTCGGAAAGCGCCAAAAACCTCGCGCTGGACTACGGCAAAGCATATCTCGAGCCGATCCAGGTCACAAAACCTTTTCGCCATGCAGCAAGAAATCTTAGCAAGGACCCGAGATCCCCGCTGAACAGACGCATTTCGACAGGCTTGGGGCTAGCGTAAGCAACGCGAATGACCCCGCCTCCTTGTACGACCTCAGAGGGAATGACGGTGTTTCCACGACCATAGAGACAGTAATGTCTCGTTCTTCATGCAGCCAGCCAGGTATGGTAGAGTCGGCCCACGACGGCTCAGTGAATGACCGTGCGCATCAGTCTGGCCATGAAAATAGGAGCTGGGGTTTTGCTTGCGGCCTGTCTTGTTGGAGGTAAATGATTCCACTCTTGTGTGAATTCCATCCCTGCGTGCGAGGCCCTTATCAATACTTTGGGAAATATGGTGATCTTCCTTTTTATTATTCTTAATATCAGGATTCGGGCGGGGGTTGATCAAGTGGAACAGCAGATGACGTGGCGAGGAGTTGTGGTCTTTTTTGGTTGCCACATCTGCATGGGGCATTGGAGTTACGGATCGTGACAGGATGACAGCATTATCCGAGTTCTAGCACTTTCTCAGAAGCATTTTGATCATTTGCCTTCATACCTATCAAATCCGCGCCCGAGGCAACACACATAACGTCTCTACTCAGCTTTTCATGAGGTTTGGGAACATCCCGTGGTCGACTGCGTACACTCTCCTCTCCTCCTTTCAGAGTGATGGCATAAAGACTCATGTGACGATCGACGCCGAGCGCTGAACCTCCGCAGTACCCGAGCCTCAGTCCCGAGAATAGAGCCCGCTGGTTTGGGGGAGTCCGTTTCTCAGTACCTCTGTCTGTTGGTACTCTGAGCAAGGCAATCCTGGATGCGACATGGGCGGAGCACCAGAACCAACCAGTTTCACGAGGCTGGGGGCTGGGCACAAGCATCAGTCCTGCAGTGCAACCAAGTCCACACTCCTGAACCACATTGGGTAACTACCCCTCCATCTTTGTACCATTGAAAAGAAGACTTGGGGCTCGCCGGAATTGTGTCGTCAGCGACCGGCCCGATAACCTCCTACGTGCTCGCCTCGGATGGAAACATTGGGGGTCAAGATAAAGGAAAAGGAAAAGGAAAAAGGGAAAGCTGGGACATAGCCATGAGCAGATGATCAGCAGCTTTCCCTGTTCTAGGCAGGCATTCTTCTACGAAACCCCGAATGAAAAAGGCGCCGGATAACCGCATCAAGCAATAAAGTAATAATGCCGAGTGCCTACACAAGTCAATGTACAGTAGCGAGCCCTTCAATGCCCCCTCTTCCCCCCCCCCCCCCCCCCCCCCCCCCCCCCCTCTCAGCCCCCCCCCCCCCCCCCCCAGCATACGTTCCACCATGGAGCCCCCCCACCCGGGCCA
>JACWST010000199.1:58633-72190 GCA_014850475.1 Cryphonectria naterciae
GGCGCATCTACCACGAATAAAAAAAAAAATAAAAAAGCCGAGGGTCTACAAAAGCTCATATAAAAGAGCGGGCCCTCTAATGCCCCCCCTTCCCCCCCCCCCCCCCCCCCACGCCTTGGCTAGAGTAGGCGGACCATACCTTGGGAAGGATTCTTTCCCAATGGTTCCACGGCAGACCGGTCAAAGCCTGATAACATTACCTAACAAGGACGGTCGTGCAGGACTAGGTCTCAGCGGGAAAGGGTGGGCTGTGGTGCCTTGACATTGGCTCGTTGGCACTCTCGCCCACACTCCTCTCTTGTATGTACGCGACCCTCCTCCCCTCCCGACTGTCGAGAAGGAGGGAGCGGAAGCAAAGGTGTGGTGGAGAAAGTTTCTTAGCCTACGTCTTAGGGTAGCTGTTGTAAATCGTGGTGAATGGGGGGATCACCAGACGATGAGAGCATACCCTTTCCATTACCTCGCGCTGATGATAATGACGTTGTTGTTGATTCCGTATATTGAGAGTTGAGCAGTGGAAGTTGGCATCCCTGCTGTAGAGAAAGCAGCCGCCTCGTCCACACATCGTCCCCGTCGGACGAGGAAGCAAAAGGTTTGCTCCCGAGGTAATAACAACACAGCATCTCGTCCACATCCGTCCACACCCACTCGTCCATTCAGCTGGCTGATGTGCAGTGTCACGAGTGAACTAGCCAACTAGGGAGCTGGCCATCATGATTCAACAAGGCCCAAGACTGCAGATGGCCGCCCGTTCGCTGCTTGTCATGTCATACGACCCCATGTGGAGCCATGATGGTGCTTCCCCTCAGTGTGTCCTTCCTCTTCTTGTCCTATCTCATCGATCCCGGATCGGGTGGGCTCGAAGGGGTATTTAAACCTCCTTCCCATCTCCTGCTTGTCTCTCTTCCTCTTCTTCAAAGTTCCCAGAAAAAACTCCTTTTCAGCGTTCAAACACGAGCCTTTTGAACATCAAGCATAAATAGCAACCACTCAAACACATTCCCCCCCCCCCCCCCCACACACATATACCAACAGCAACAATGGGTGCCTGGTAAGTCTGCCTTGACATCGCCCAGGATCAAGGGCAGCACACACCCTCTCTCTCTTTCGTCCTCGACTGATCTTTGTATTCCGGCAGCGCCTGTACTTCATGCTGCAATGGGCAGTGCACGTCTAGCTGCAGCTGTGCCACGTGCAAGGCAAGTTCTCCTTCCTTCTTTTTTTCTTTTTATCTTTTTTTTCCTCTGGTGATTGACGAGAGAATGTAAATATGTGTTGAAATCTGACGAGGCATATAGCACTGAGCCGGCGCTCGTCGCCCGTTCGCTCCAACGAATTTCTTGTTGATTTTCTTCTCCCCGGTTTCCGTTTGATTTTCACACACACACACACACACACACACACTCGTTTAGTATCCATCTTTTTCGATATGCTTGAGGGGTTGGATTAGCATCAAATGCGGGGAAAGGCTGCACTCATGGAAAGCCGAGGGTCATGGCTTCCTGTAAATCAGAACGCTCCTTAGTTAAAGTAAAGGGAAATTCATATACTCTTCAAATGATTTATGGGGTATCGTTCTAGTAAAACTACCGGCCTTGTATTAGCCTCCGATTTCGTCCCACACCGGACAGAGTCAGGAAACAACTTACACTACAATCACACAATGCCGAGCTAAAGCGCGTGGCTTGGGACCCCATGCTGTGCTGCATAACATAAGCCTGCATTCATGGCATAAGTATCGGAGGCGGAACAACAAGCGTGCGCGCGCGCAATTGTCGCCTTCCCGCATAACCGTTCTGAGTCGTGCTGTGCCTGTACAACGCCGCATGATAATGATGCTGATATGTGTCGACCTTCTCTTTTCTTCCTTTTCTTTTCTTGTTTACCCTCTCAAGTGACCATATACTTCTTCCATCATCCCCTTCATGCCCATTTCCCAAGCAGAGCCATCAATCCCGCGCCAAGACACATACAACCAAATGCTGACAGGGTCATGCCGATGCTGCTCTTGCGCATCTCCACGTTGAACATGAACTCGTGAGCCATCAGCTCGACCAGACCGGTGTATATGAGGATACCAGCGGAGACGGAATCAAAGATGCCATTGATGGTCAGGGACTTGAGGCCCTCCGGGGCAAGTGTCTGTCGAACAGCGATACCGATGGCGATGGCGATGGGCGTGGACAGCGCATAGGCGCAGCCGAGCACATAAGGCAGCCACTCCTTTCCCCTGGGCCACTGGGCAACCGCCAGTCGGGTACCGAGACCGAGACCCTCGAAGCTCTGGTGGAAGACGAGGACAATGTACAGGATGGTGAACTCAGAACCCGAGACGGCGAGGGTGAGCCCGATGAAGACGGAGTGGAAGATGACCCCGAACTCCAGGATGAACAGGCCCGTCATCTGTGCGGCCAAGGAGTCGGGCTCTGTGTGGTCGCGTTTGTGCCCTAGGTGGTCCTCGCCGCCGGGTGGATACGAGACCTCATGGGTGAAGCGCGGGTCGTTGACAGAAGTAGGGGTGAGGATGGCGGACTTGTCTGCGGACTCGTTGGCGACGACATTCTCCTCATCAGCAGGCTTCGTGATCGCCAAAGGTGAGACTGGCCTTCCCCCTGCCAAGTCATGGCTGTGGTCATGACCGTGCGCAGCCCCAAGGCTCCATTCGAAGCGGCTGGCGAGCAGCTCGATGAAGAACATGAGGAAGATGGTCATGAGGGCTATTGCCTCTGGCCAGGAGTAGCTGGCGATGATGGAATCATCCGGGAAGCATGGTGAGCTGAGTGCGTCGTTGGCAGGGGCCAAGAGGTGGATGAAGGCCGTTGCTATGATGACGCCAGATCCAAAGTATTTGGCGATAAAGAAAGCAGTCTTGGGGACCATCATGCGACTCGAACGGGCCAGGATGATGGGGGCCACGGCACCGATCAAGGACCCAACCAGGATGACAAAGATGGACGAGATGCGCAGGCCCAGGCGGCCGTCATAGTCGTTCCCAGAGTCACAATCCACCGTGACACTGGTGGGTGTACCAATAACTGTGTTGTCGGCAGACATTGTCACCTTTGTGTGGCTCACAAGCGCTTTATTTGGTGGGATGTGTGAGGGCGAGGCCAAGAAAAAAAGAAGAAAAAAAAACAAGGTGAGGGACAAAAGTTATTGATTGGCCCCACAGCGGAGATGTCGAGGAGGAGGAGGAGGAGGAGGAGAAGGAAGAAAGTGACAATAGAATCAACGTGTAGAGTGACAGTCGATGCAAATGCAGCGGAGAGGAGGCGGTCGCGCCGTCTTTTATGGACAGGAAAAGCCGACGCAAGTGTGTCGCGACATTGGAACTCGATGCTCAGGCCAAGGGTGGGAGGAGGAGGAAGAGGGTGGGAGTGAGAGAACCTTGAGGGACTCGGGCCAGATAGTCGCAGACTCAATGCTCACTAGCCTGTGCCATGCATGGGTGGTCAAGATGATGGGTTGGAGTTTGTGTGCGTCGCGCCGCGGGCTGAGTTTCTGGTTTGGGGCGTGGGGAGTTCAGGTGGTCGAGGAATCAAGCTGTGGTGGGCGGAGGGCTAAGCACATAGGCTGGGTTTTTGCTCTCGTGAGGACCTTGATGGCTCGTGGTGGTCACTTTTTTTCTTTTTTTTTCTTCCTTTCTCTCCCCTCTTCCACTTCCTTCCCCCTCGGGTCGCAACGATATGCGCTCAATACTGAAACTGAGGTGACCAATAAAAGCGCACTACTCAGAAATTTACAGCACTATCATTGGTGGGCTGAGGGATTTTTTTTATGGGGACTGCTACCCATTCTTTGCAGCTTGGCAGTGACACCCGCTGGGGGAGGGCTGCGCGGCTTAATGGGGGTGGCTGCCTATCGCACGGTAGGCTGCCTTAGCCAGGTACATTTCTACATGCTAGTACGCAGTACGGCACACGTTGCCGGTTATTGTACTGTCCTACTGTACTACATAGTAGGGTGTGGAGGGGTTAAGGCCAAGAAACCCACGGCAAAGTACCGTTACGGTCCAGGGGTGGGGTCGCTCGGGACTAGCCCAAACCATGCAGCTCTGGCCATCAAGGTCCTCACAAGACGACGACATCGCCCTTCGCTTCCACCAACCCAGTCTTGATTCGTTTCAGCACCACCTTCACTCGTGGCCTCCTGACCCATATGGTTTTTCTTCTTCTTTTCCTACCCCCCAATGCAACCCATCGGAGACAGAATGGTGCGCCTTATCTAGCACATACCCTTCAAATGTCAGGATGTCTGCAGGCAGGCACACACACACACAAGTCAAGGACTGACTATTGGGGTCACTTACTGTACGAACCCTATGCGCTCTCCCTCCAGTCACAAAAGGCCCGTGCTCAAGGCAGAACAGGACGACAAACTTGCGAGCAGAGACAGTCTTGGCAATGCTGACTTGATCCGTTCGGCCCTCTGGCAATGGACAAGACCAACCAGAAGGAAAAGCGATCCAAGAAAAAGGAAAAAAGAAAAGACCCGCCGAGAGTGGCTCGTCGCAAGCAACGTCTCATCCACACACCCCCCGGGCCAAACAGGAGCTGAATCGCGACATCCGGGCATGAGGGGGTAAGACTCAGTCATTATGCTGAGATTTAAGATTCAACTATTTAGCCTCATGGTAGATCATCTGCCTGCTCACAACTAGCGGGTCGTTGTTTTGACTGTGATCCAGGAGATAGCATCCTTGCTGAGGAATGAGTCGAGAAAAGCCACCATGTACAACCGGAGGGGGACAACTGGATAATGTTCCAGCTCTCAGTATTAGTCAGCGATGATGTCCAGGTCATCGTCACTTACACGATCGCCTGTGCCACGATCAACTGCACCGATGGTTTCTGAGAATGGGCGTGCGCTTGAGTTTTGGACTACCACAATGGCGTGAGATGGGCTCGGATAGGTGTTGCAACAGGTGGTTCAGCTATTGTCTAGCCAGCGATAGCCCCCCCCTCCCCCTTCTCCCACCGACAGGCTTCTCACAGAAATCAACTGAACCGGGCCAATTCAATCCGCTTCGTATCAAAAGTGTTAGCCCTCATATCGTGTGTAATATCATGTGTAGAAGTAGAGTGGGGGTAAGGGAGGGGGCCGCTGAGGTCGGCAGGATGGCGATGAGAGAGGGTTCATGAGGACCTTGATGGTCAATTTGTAAGCCCCACCACGGCCAGACGATGACCGCATGTCAGGGGAGGGGGGTCTTGTCTGAGCCACCTCGAGTTGTTTTCAGGTTCCACGCCGCATTTGGCCCTGTGTGCCGCCGCCCTGGGATGAGAATCGTCAAACTGAAGATCGTGCCAGTCCATCTCATCTGTGCAAGACCGACAGCCTGTAACGTAGGAAAGGGCACATCGCGACTTAGCACGTGCTGAGGAAGCTGGTTCACCATCACATCGGCGGTTGTTCCCGGACGGCTTCAGCCCTACCACTTTGTCGCAGAACACAAACCTTTGTACGTGTGTCATTTCTCTTGACGGAGGAACAAGCAGCCCTTTGTCACCTGACTCACCGTGGGTCGTCCTCACTCATGACCCGCAAGCCAGGCGTGACGTGACAAAGATGTCCGTGGCAGGCACTCAACTCCTTGAAGAGAGACTTAAGTAGAACATCTACATGCCGCCGGTGTCCCATATGACATCATGACACCTATGACCTCGACTCTGAGAATGGAATGAGGTGAGAGCAGACCGAGTGGCGCAGAAAGGAGATGAAGGCATACTGCGAGGGGACGGAAGACAGAACTGCGGCAGCTTTGGAATTGGGATGCGAGCAGGGTTGGAAATACGAGCAAGAAAAAAGCATCTAACAACTGATATATGTAAGCTTGACTGTTCTTTTTTGTTTGAAATAAAATTCAACTGCAGATTGAGATCAGGTTTCATACAAGCCAGACCGAGGTTTAATTAGACTTGAGGCTCAAGAAAGTGGGAGGGGGAGCAGGGCTACGAAAGAGCTTGGACCAATTGAACCATCCCAGAGGCCATGTCATCAGAGCCCTCTAGCACAGGACCTCGATTGGAAAATTGCCCCGATTACTGCATACTGGATGACATAATCATCCCCGGTAGCTTTAAATCCCAAAACAGCTTTGTGGATTGCACCTCTGGAGAACATGGGACACCGCACTTCAAATGATCTCATCCCTTGAAAGACCAGATTCCAGTCCCTTTGCCCATTGGCAACGATAAAATATCCCATTCTGTACCAAAAGGTTCATATCATCTCTTGAATCCTTTCTAGTCGTCATTGAGGGATACTGGGGCTTTTCAATTTCATCTCAGCAGGACTGCACAGGAGTTCTCCTATCATTCTCACTATTGTTGTTTGTCTTCATTCTTTTTTGTGTCGAGACTAGTTTGTCTGCCCCTCTCTCTCTGTACTGCCTTTTTTGCAGGCGGCTTCAGGTGGTGACCCTAGTCTCACAGGCCCCTCCAGGCGGGTATCCAGAACCCCTGCACCCAGGCGTGCCAGGCTCTCCACAAGCCTAGGGCCCAGGAACAGGGCCACCTTGGGGTTTCTTTGGGGCCTGCCGCCAAAAGGAGCCCTTGCCAGCTGCATGCACTTTGGCGCTCTATCTCTTTCCCAGAGCCTCATCCTCACCAAGCAAGCATAATGAATTGACCTCCAGCCCTGTCCATCCCTCATCTTTATTACCCACTTTCTTCCTTCATGGCATATCGTCATCCTGAGGCGAGGCCCCTCAAGCCCCTCGCCCCTCGGGCTCCTGATCGATTCTACTCTCAGGCCTTCTTTCAGACATGCGATGAGCCCCCGACGCGCCCTGCGAATGGCCCTTCGAAAACTCGAGACTCACCAGCCCTGGCGCGATCAGTGCCCAAGCCCTTGCCTACACTTGCGCCTGCTCCTGTGCCTGGCCCTGCGCGTGTAGCCGTCCCTTGGGCCGTCTCAGCCTCAGCCTCACCCTCAGCCTCGACCCTGGTCCCCAACAACAGGCACTCGGATGTCAAGCCACCCACCTTTCATAGCCCTGCCAACCATGGCTCTTATCCCTCTCGGACCCCTGATGAGTGTCCGACCACACTCGAGCTGGCCGAGGGTCTCATCATGATGAGGTCGAGCGTCGAGCCGATGAACGCCATGCCCCCTCGCATCCCCTTCGCGCACCCGTCCACACAGTCACATGTCGCCCTCCACACTGACCTCGCGCCTTTTCCTATACCCAGGCCCACGAACGAATGTGCCTTTCAGGCCTCAGACCCAGGCCCGGTCGCACCTCCCGCGACACCTGCACTCCCCGTCACATCTGCAGCCGCACCTGCATCTGCTACGCCTCTGGAGCCTTGGGGGGATCGTCCTAACCATCCTCCTGTTTCCACGTCATCAGAAGAAAATGCCGGCCGCCACTCAGACATCTTCTCAATGGGCGAGAACAGTGATACTATCTCTGACCCTGATGTCGACTCGGCCGAGAGGACCCTCCAGGGCTCGGCCCCACAGCATTCCTTGACATCTGCCCATCAGGTGCCTCAGCAGCGCGCAGCCCTAGTGGAGATAGCACCCCAGGAGCAGACGCCGGCGCCGCCTGTTGTGGATGGCGAACATGTCTCCCCACGGCGGGCTTGCCCCTCTATGCTCGGCAAGGAAATCTCAGTCCCAGGCGTGGCTGGCATGCCCATGGACCACACCCCAACAGCGGCGCAGCCCTCGCCTTTCAGGCTCTACGATCCAGCAGCACCCATATTACCTGTACACGACACACAGTGCAACTGCCGTGCTGTACCAGAACCGTTCATCGCCATACTAGACGAGGAGCGGCCCGCCGATGTCAAGACACTCGCCAAATTTTACGGGGCCTGCAAGGAGGACCTCTGTCCGCTGCACCTGCATGCATATGCCAGGCTGATCACCAGTGCTCTTGGGGGACCACCACCACTACCAGCAGACATCGCGGCGGCAGCGACGCCTTGGCCGACAGTTGAGAAGGAGCAAGGACCGGAGGGTATCGAGGTCGAGCAGATTCCCACCCTGACAGGGACTGCAACCAAGTGGACAACGATCCCTGTGCGGAAACGGGCAACATCGACACCGGGTATCTTCGAGTTTGAGCTCGAACTACCTGCCAAGCGACGTCGGACTGCCTGGGAAGGCCGCCCGCCGCAGCTGAACGGAAAGGCACCCTTGCCACAGAGTCACCCACCAGGATCGCTGGGAGGGGAATCGCGATGGGAGCGCTCGCGAAAGCACGAGAAGACTGGCCGCCCAACCATTGACGTCGAACGCGACGAGAGGTTCCGCCGGCAGGTCATGTCTGAGCTCGCCGAAAAGTTCACAGACACTAAGGAGGCTGATTGGCTACGAGGCGAAACGACGAACCGGCTTGTCCACGCCATCCTTTCCACATGCCGATCGCCAAACACGGATCCGAGCAGGGGCCCTGTCGACGCAGACCTGTTGAGTGGCGAGGAGGCCCTAGATGCTATGGAGCGTGGCACGCAGAGGATACCCATCTTCACAGAAGGACAGCAGCAGTTCCGGTGGACTGACAACGGAGCCCGCCCCATCGAGCAGCTGTTCCACCGCATGGAGGACCTCAGCAGAGAGGTCTCTGTTCAGATCCCATCTCGCAACTTCGACCTGACGTCCTTCGAGAAGAAGAGCCTCGCCGACATTAAGGCGCGCTTCCTCCGCAACTCCCCCTCACAGGACCCCTGGAACATCTTGGACCTCCGAAGTCCGCTTCCACACTCCATACTGCCAAGCTTCTTGACCGGAGAGAACTGCCAACTGCTACCCCGAATCCGTGATTCATTGTTGGAGGGCCATAGTGCCGAGAGGACGAAAGCCAGCCGGGAAGATTGGAATGAGTGGACTGAACTTCTGGAGTGGGTACTGGTGTCGGAAGGTGGCCACAATACATCGCCGCACATGGACAGCCACGGATGGTCGACCTGGATCACCATCCAGGAGGGCGAGTTCGGTTTCGGGTGGCTCTCGCGCCCGACCGAAGAGGAACAGAATGCGTGGGTCGCCAACCCGCTTAGCTACACGGGAGGCAGGTGGCGCTTCGTGATCCTCCGACCTGGGCAGACCGTTTTCTTCCCTACAGGCACCGTTCACTTTGTATTCAGGCCACACGCGCAGCAGACTCTGGCGGTTGGCGGACACCTCCTACAGTGGACGGGCCTCGAGCGCTGGGCGCAGATCATACTCCTCCAGCTGAAGAACCCCGACACCACTAATGAAGACCTGGACATGTCCACCCTCAAGTATGTCCGCAGCGCGAGCGAGATGGTCAATGCCCGCACGCTGAGTTCCAGGGTCGAGCCACTGGGTGGTATGATTACTGTGCAGAATTTTATGGCCTGGGTCACTGTGAGTGGTCATCTTTCTCTGTCTCCCTTGCCGCAACACAACCTCTTGCTCAGTGACCACTGACATATATATGTATTATTACAGGAGATAGAGAGGTGGTACAAACTGGAAGCCGACAAGAACGAGAGGAAAAAGAAGAAGAAGAAGCGAATCAGATGACAGCGCTGTGGAGAGGTTTGTTCTTCCCATCCCGATATCTGCTTTCGTCATTTCCCCTCTTCGAAACCCGGTCCAGGCGGCGCGCACATGAGATAGGGTTGGGGGAAGAGCAAGGTGATTCAGGCGTTTTGTTTGGGTCGTCAGAATTGTGGGCAAAATTCCGATGGCAGGCTGCACTGCAGCGAAACTCTTTTTTTTTTTCTTTTCCTTCTTTCTTCTTTTCCTTCCTGCTCTTATACCGCGGTCGGGGCAAGTGTACAGTTGGGAGAGGGAGGAACCCCGCTGGCATTCTTTGATTTTCTCGCCGTCGACCGTCAAGCAGCATCCGGCAGCGACAGGGAGAGGTTGCTTTCAAAGGCGTTGGCTGTATAGGGAAGGGGGGTGTTCAAAAATTTTTATCATGTTTTTGTATCAACATCAAGCATGGAAGAGATAACTCGGGGCCTTAAGTCATAATGTCTTTTGGTGTGCTTGTGTGTATGCCTAGGGATGGACGGTATGGGGTTGGGGAAGCGAGAAACATGACGATGGCTACTGTTGTGAGAGCACTGTACATACAGAGAGCGGTGGCTCTCGATTTCTTCTCAAGACTACCCAGCAACTGGTAGGAGCAGAAAAGCACAGTATTGCATCCAGGAGCCAGAACATGAGGGCAATTGTCCAGACCTGTATTATTGTATCGGTGAGGATGATGAGAATCACTAATCCAGTGAAAGATTGCTGCGCCATGTCTATCAAATGTATCGCCAGACCATCTAAAAGCAGAACTCCAAGATAACCTTCGCCCCTTCCCCTTAACCTCTTTTTGTTTTTATTGCCTCTTGTCATTTGTGCTCGTAATGTTTTCTTGTTCTTATTCTTCTTTTTCTCTCTTCTTTCTCCGATCTCCCCCCCCCCCCTTCTCTTCGTAGAGTATATATACATAAAGAGGATGGATGATATTGGAAGATTTTTAGTGTCCGTTTACACCGTTGGTACCATTCTTGGCCGTCTCGGCGACTGCCCTCTCGAGAGCCTGCAGTGCGTCCTTCTTCAGGTCCTCGGCATCCTCGACGCCGCAGCTCACGCGAACCAGGTCGTCAAACACGCCGACGGCCTCGCGCTGATCCTTGGGAATACCAGCGTGGGTCATGCTGGAGGGCACCTCGACCAGCGACTCGACGCCGCCCAGGGACTCGGCCAGGGTGAAGATGTTGGTGAGCTGGCAGAAGCGCTCGGCGGCGGCGTGGCCGCCTCGAATACGGAAGGACAGCATACCGCCACCCATGGCGTCGCGGTGCTGCTTCTTGGCGATGGCGCGGTGGGGGTGGCTGTCGAGGCCGGGGTAGTTGACCGCGATGACGCTGGGGTGGGCCTCGAGGGCGAGGGCGACGGCGGTGGCGTTGCGGGTAGCCTCGCGGGCGCGCAGGTGCAGGGTCTTGAGCCCGCGGTGGGCCAGCCAGCTGTCAAAGGCGGAGGGGACAGCGCCGATGGCGTTCTGCAGGAAGGCGAGCCGGGCGCGCAGGTCGTCGCTGTTGAAAGCGGCGACGCCCATGACGACGTCGGAGTGGCCGTTGATGTACTTTGTGACCGAGTGGACGACGATGTCGGCGCCGTGGTCGAGGGGGTTCTGGACGTAGGGGCTCAGGAATGTGTTGTCGACAACGACCATGACGCCGCGGGCGTGGGCGGCGGTGGCGACGGCGCGGATGTCGACGAGGCGCAGGGTAGGGTTGGAAGGGGACTCGATCCAGACCAGCTTGGTGGCGTCGGTGATGTGCTCGCTGATGTCGACCTCGATCTCGGGGGTGAAGGTGACCTTGACGCCGTGGGCCTTGGCAACCTGGGTGAAGTAGCGGTGGGTGCCGCCGTAGACGTCAGAGACGGAGATGACGTGGGAACCGGCGGCGAGACTCTGGAGGATCACGGCAGTGGTTGCGGAGCCGGAGCTGAAGGCGAGGGCGTGCTTGGCATGCTCGACGGCAGCAATGGCGGTCTCGAAGTTGGTCCGGTTCGGGTTGCTGCTGCGGCTGTATTCATAGTCGCCGACAGGCTTGCCGACAGCGCTCTGGGCGAAGGTGGTGGAGAGGGAGATGGGCTCGATGACGGCGCCGGTGACGGGGTCGTGGGGCGAGCCGGCATGAACGGCGAGAGTACCGAAGGCCGCGACAGGGGAGGGTGCACGCGGAGGGGTCGCGATGGGCAGGTCATGGCCATTGAGGTGGCCATTGCCGTTGACACGGCCGTCGAGGGCAGGTACAGTCATGATTGCTAGAGGTTGTGTGACGTTTTCTTCTCTCTTTCTCTCTCTTCAATCAATATCGTCAAGGCCGACGTCGATGTAGGGGATATGGTTGATGTTGAAGAAGAGGAAGAGAAGACGACAGATTGGGTGGTGAAGGAGGGAAGACAGCGCACAAAAAGGAGGCGACTTTCTGCTGTTCCTCTTCTTGCTCTCTCGGTCGTCGCCCAAGGGAGAAAAGATGTCGTCGAGATGGCGCGGTGTCCAAGATGATTAATGATGACCTGACAAAAACTCAGACCTAGCACTTAGGGCGGATTGCGCAATCGATGCGCGGGAGACTGGCTATGAGGTTTCTTGGTCCTGTGGTGACTGTGGACTGCAGCCCTTCCTCCTAGAAGATGCGCCGAGGGGTGCGGGCGGTATATATATACATATATATATATATATATATATATATAAATAAAACAAAGAAAGAAAAGAAAACAATTGAAGCCGAGGGCCTGTCGGAGGATGATGCTGTCGTGATCCAGTCGTGATGAGGCGTGGCTATCTAATCTTTGTATGCGATTTCCCGATCGAGAGGGTCCTTCTGGAACTTTGCAACCCCACCTGCCAAGAGCCCCCTACAGTAAACGGGGTTGATGTATAGCGCTACTATGGTACAGCACTACAGCACTGTCACCAACGGGTCCCCCTTCTCCAACAGAGCCGGGTTCGCGGGTAGCAGCGGGGTTGGTGATTTTCTGTGGAGGGGTTCGAGGGTCGGTCGGTCGAGGGGTGCCAGGCTCGAGATTCGACAAGAGACTCGCTCTGACTGCAACCTGCAGCTCCCAATTGTCGCGTTGCGTTTGGGGCAGGAGGCAAAATACGAATGTCTTCCCGGCCTCCCTGATGCCAAAAAATGCAACCTAGAACAGAGGCACGGGGTATATTCTTGTTGCGAGGATGGAGAGAGAGATTGCGCAATAGCTGTGCTCTTCTTCTGTCTTTTGTCTTGTGTGCCTTGCCGGGCTGGCTCCTTTGGATCAAGACTTTTTGGGCGATTGTAACTTTTGAACAACACCAACCACCAGCAGCAGCAGCGCCCATTGATCTTATGTAGAGATTGCCATTATACTTTTCTGTACCTGCCATGCATGTGTGTATTTCCAGACGGTTAGAGTCGGGTCTGTTCCTCTCTGCTGCTGTGGACCTTGGCTCGTGGATTGGAAATCAAAACGTCGACTTTGCTGCTGCTGTAATCTGTACAGTCAGCCCCTCTTTCCTTCTTCTTTTTCCTTCTTCTGTTTTCCTGCGCCTTTCTCCCTGAGGCTGACCGACAAATTACGATAATATTCATTACGTGACAAAGCATGGCATGATTATCTACAATATACTACCATAGGGGTGTACTACTTTGTATGAAGCAGGTGGCTGCTCTAGGGTACATTAGTACTACCACTCCAACTACTCTAGTACATACTGTGTAGCACCTAGTACCTGCCCTCTCCCTCTCTCTCTCTTTCTCCAACCCTACACCGCTCCGAGGGAAGGCATGAAGGCATAGTTTGTCATCACTTATGCCGCTTTTTTCCCCTGGTCGAGCCCGTTCCCCATCTCCGCTCCAGGCAGCTCCTGAAACAACCAAAAGTGTCCGTTCGGTATCCGAGGGGGGTTCGTCCTACGATATACGGTACAGCTCGCCATCTAGCACGCAACCTGGACGACCAATAACGCATCAATCGACGACAAGACATCCTAACTCTATTTTTTTTTGGGGGGGGGGGGGGGGGGGGGCTGAAGTATCCAGGGTGAGCTGAGGAAGACGTAACAGGATTTGAGACGTGGTAGGG
>JACWST010000019.1:7675-44445 GCA_014850475.1 Cryphonectria naterciae
CGTCCCCCGCCCCCCCCCCCTCCGCCTCCCCCCCGCCCCCCCCGTTGCCCTCCTGCCGTGTGTTTTTTTTTTGGGGGGGGGGGGGGGGGCGGCATGGCGGGTCAGAAAGGAGGAAAGCAGTGTGTGTTGCATGCTGCGCGAAACGCTGCACGCGTGTGATTTTTTTTCTTCTAAGGCAGGATGACGATCAAGTTCCGTTTTGGGGGAGTGGTTCTTGTTGAGCTTGTCCCAGTCTGGGAGGAGGAGGAGGATCGTGAGCCCCGAGGATCACTGCATATAACCTGCATCTTCTGCACATAGATAGTAACTGTCTGTGCTGAAAGCTGCAACCCTTTGGGTAGCAAGCTGTTGCGTTGCGCCCGCGCACACATAGCACACCATCACGGTGACCCAGCCACACAATAGCTGGCTGCAAGTGACTTGAAGATGAACATTGCACAAGACAAACGCCCCCCCCCCCCCGCAACACCACCCTCCACCCTCGTTCTCAATACACCGAACTTCCGAGCCTTGGCCGGCCCTTTCATCTGTCTATTCATCCATCCATCCATCCCCTCTGGAACTTGTCACGGAAATTTTTACTTGCAAACCCCCCCTTTCCCTTTCTCAACCCTTTCATCCCAAGGGACCACCATCAGGGTCCCTGCAGGTCCTTTCTCGTGACGGCTGAGCTGGTGCAAACTAGTGACGCAGGGTCTCACGATGACGTCCCTCGACGCTTAAAAACCATGGGCGGCTAGCACGGGCCCTGTAGCAATTTTTTCGGGGGGTTTTTTTTTCTCCCGGAAGGGGGGGGGGGGAGAGAAGGGCATGAAGAAGAAGAAAGAAAGAAAAAAAATTCAACCCCAAAAAATTATCATGGTGACGAGCAAGGTACGGCCTGGGAAGGAGGATTGGAGGACGAGGACGCGACTGGATGGAAGGAGGGCGGTCTACCCTTACCATGGTATCGTCAAATTTCTTGATGGTGGAGTAGGGCCTCGTCATAGTAGCGGAGGAAGGGAAGGGGGGGGGGGGGAGAGGGGAAAACATAGTGCATGAGAAATCTGAACAGGCCAGTGAAAGCGGCAGAGTTGGGAATAACTTCAAACCCCCCCCCCCCCCGATGAGATCAGAGGTCGTCCAAGATCGTAAACTTGTACGGTGATCGACACAGGATTCGGAAGCTAGTCGCCGAGGGTCTAGACCCTTTGATCGTCTCGAACTCGACCCAAAATCGGCCTTGGTCCCGGTTAGCTGGAACCCCCGACAAATGGGGACATGGGGGAAAACGAATGGTCTGTTGAAACCAAGGCCCATCCCGCAAGAATGTGAGGGCATTCGCAACTTTCACACGCTCTCTCTGCCTTGGTCTGGATTCTGGGCCATTCCATCATTTCCCCTCTCCAGTAATAGCCAACCGAACTTTGGACTCGAGGCTGGAACAGTCCATGGACCCCTGGTGTGGACTCACCATGGTTATGCGTCCGGTACATAACGAAGCCGAAACCACCCCCCGTAGCGACTACTCGAAAGCCCCGTACTGTGTGTGTATATGCCCTGTTTGCTGCATACTTACATAGTATCATATGCATACTATAGTACAGCTCGTAGACTAAGGCGCCGTGTCTTGTCGTGGCGAGCCTACGTGGCTAGGCCCGTGACGAATAGCGTGTTGGGACAAAACCAAAAATCCGAGTGATCGCAGGGTCTTCTCTTTTTTTTCCTTCTTCAAAGGGGCATATGCATAGCCGATCTGCTGATTTGTTGTCTATGGGACGTCCGCTTCTTCCGAGCGGCTCGACTGGGACGATGGACAGCTGTTCCCACAGCCACTCTGTGGTCCTGCAGCTGACTGTTTTAATTTTGGGGAAAAGCATGACACTCTGCAGTGTAGCGAGAGCGAAGATCGCGTGAAGGGTGGAGGTACTGTAGGTGATGTACAGCATCCGAGTTCCGAGCCTTGTACCATAGTACTAGTACAATTGGTATATTCTTTCTTCTCCAGGACATCCGGGCCCTGGACCTGCCCAGCCCCAGCCCTGACAGGTACTGGTCAAGCCTCGATAGTCCGATAATTCCATACTAATAATGTGGGCCTCGAAATGGGAAAACAACCTCGAGGTGGTATGAAACAGACAGACAAGGTCGAAGCCGTCGAGGGGGGGAAGGGGGGCAGGGTCTTTTACTCTTCCGTCTCCCTGCTGGCACTTCCGTTTCATTATCCGTCTCGACACCGTCAGCCAGCCTGCTTATGCAGGACACAGACCATGCATTTCACCTTCTCTCAAAAGCGTCCAAGGACAGACAAAGTTCAGTCAAGAAACTATGGGTTGGGTGCAATGGCTCGACCCGCTAGAGCTCTCATTACCGTCATATCAAGAAGAACAATCAAGGGGGGACTACAGGCCTAAGACCCCCGCGGCGTGAAGTGCTTATGCATGCATATACCATGCTGCCCACGACAAAACACATATTCTCCCAATGCAAATATCAGCCTTCCATCTTGACATTTTCGCCGCTGCTATCCCTGCCCATGTTCTTCAGCAGGTAGCTTCGTTTGAAGTACTCGTTTGGATGGACGATCGTTTCGAGCTGCGTTGCGCTCATGATGCTCTCGTCCTTGGCTTTTTTGATCTCAGCCTTATGTAGATGCTCGAAAACACTGGGAAATGTCAGTCTCTCATGTGGCGCCCACTTCACTTGTAGCACTCAGTCCTGCTGGGCTTACCGATTACAAGCCATGTGGAATTTCTGCTTGTCCTTGTCCTCCTTCACGCCCTGTAGTACCCCTCTCTCATTGACGCCCATAGACTGCATCAAGGTCGTCAAGTTCTCCAGATTGAAGTGCCGGTAGGGACATCCGTGTGCCTCGCCCGGGCCTGGAGGATGCTCCGTCAGAATCTTTTGACAGCTGAACGGGCTGTAGCCACCGCCACGCCTGTTGGAGTCACCACCGACGTCGCCGTATGCGTGCCGCACGTTGTACCGGTAGTCTTTGTTGAACTGATCATCCGTGGTCTTGTGGAACGACTGCCGCCAGAATATGAGACACTCCTCCAGATTGAGGCCGATGCCTTTCAGGAAGAGCGTATATTGCAGACGGCCGTAGTGTTTGAGATGGGCGTCGCGCCGCAGCGAGCGGTGCAGATGCGACATACACGCGGGGAAATGCTGTGACAGGTTGTCGATATTGCGTGCTGTTATCTCCGCGCCAGAGGGTAGGTCACCGGAGCCGCTCTGGTAGGAGGCGTCGGGGGTGATGAAGTTTTTGGACAGGTGGTCGAGTATGGGAGTGAGGCGGTCGTCTTCGTCAAGTCGTGGGAGCGCGCGTGCAGTGAGCTGTGAATATCTTCATGTTAGCGGTATGGCTAACCGATGTGTGTACCCGTCACGCATGCATGCTGACCTCGAGGGCTTTCTCTAGCCTGGAAGTGAACTCGGCTAGGACCATGCTGGACTGCTCCTTGGAAGGCACATAGGCCTGACCGGCCTTGAGGAATACCCTCCTGCCCTCGACCAGATCTGGCACTCGCTCCCAGTCGACCTTGCACCACGTCTCGTCCTCGGGCGGGCCCTTGCGGCCATAGTTGCTGGCTGCTGCCAACTGGCTCGCCAGTTCTCTCTTCTCATCCTCCGAGACCATCTCCCAGTCCAGGTTCAGGCTCTCGACAAACTTGTTGCGTTCTTTCGCGTCTTCTGCGGCAAGACGCAGCCGAAACAACATCGTCTCGACGCGCGTGAATCGTCGTCGCAGGTCCTCGGTGGACGCGAAAGCGAGTCGCAAAATGAAGTGGCTGTAGTGATCTTTCTGCCTTTGTGCAGACAGCTGTGGCAGTTTCGAGCTGTTGTGGTCCAGGCGGAGGTACTTCTCCAGCAGTGGCTTCATGTGGGCAGCGGTCTCGTCAGGAGATTTGTTGCGGAAGGAACATGCTTCGAGCTCGGCGAGAACTAGGCAAAAAGGTTGGAGGAGTCAGTAAAGTTCAGGCACTCAGAGATTGGCCTGGGTGGTGCATGTACTCCTCAATCGGTCTATGGCCCATTGCTCAAATTGCTCGAGGGTGATGTCTGCGGTTGGAGGCGTCGCGTAGAAATTGAGCCTGTGGGTGTACTGCGTTTCTTTGTACACTGCCTCAGCGAACTGTTTCTTGCGGTGGTCGACATGGCGCCGTTTTGCGTCGATGCGGTTGTAGTCTTGTCTGAACATCTTGTCACGCTGGTAGTGGGCTTTTGTGATGTTGTGTTGTGTGTGGTGTGGCAAAGGAGAGAGAGAGAGAGAGGAACAGAAGAAGTCTCGTTTCCGGAGTTGGGAGACGCGACAGGACGCGTCTGGTCGCCCATTTAGTTTGACCAACCAATCACATATAAGTCATTCACGGAAAGTGGGGATGCCGTCCGATAACGTCAGCAGAAACACTCCAGACGGGACGTCACCTGCACGAACCTTCTTCATACATCATTACGAATACCAATCGTCTTATCTGCCAATCTTCCCAGCTCGTCTCTCTAGACTGTTGCTCTAGTTGTTGAAGAAGCGCTAAGAATAGATGAGTATTGGATGAATTCTCCATGTGGAACGTAGATGCAACGACGTGGCGTGCCTAATCTTGAGCTATCAAATAACCCGTGTAGAACGAGCTGTCACCGCGGGGCTGTCACCACCCAGATACAGCTGTTCACTGCCGAACCATCTCCGGGCAATCCAGTCTTTACGATATATCTGACAGTATCACAACACCCGACGCCTGCGCCGAATAAGTCTTCCCCCGATGTTGCCAGTGTTTGCAAGCCATGACCTCGGCCAAACTCGGCGTAGTCAAGAGTCCTGTTCAGGCTTCAGGCTCTTCTAGCACCCAACGTTCCACAAGCAAGCAGCCCTTACCCATGCCCCTACCCAGACCACGTACAACGAGCCGACAGTCCATAATATCCCGGACGAGAAGCACTACCAAGCACTGAAGGTTATGAGACATACCCCGTCTTCTATACAGTTCATCATCACATTCCGTAGATGATGTTGGCCGGCCCATTGCGTCAAGGCTATCTGTTGTGTCCGTCGCAGGGGGCAAGCACACTTCGAAGCCTAAGTATATAGACAGTAGTAGTATCTCCACAATGCAAAGCCACTTGCACACCCACATTCTTGAAAAGTCACCACCGCAAGACCGACCACGCTTAGGACCCGTTACTCCAGCCAGCCGTCAGTCATATTGATGTCGTCGGAGCTGGCAGAGTGTATCGTCCCCAAAAGCCCATCTTGAAATCAGGATTCCCGCAATGCACGTACGGTGTTACGGTACACAATGCACCCCCCTCCCCCCCTCTAGACAATCCGCTTTTGGTGTCGTGCTCAGAGGCTTCAGAATAGGAATTGTGTTTTCAAAGTAAGATAGGCAATTAAATTTGAAAAGCCAGGCAGCGATGTGGAACGCTTGGACTTTCGCCAGCCAAGGGTCAGTTCACGCAGGTACCCGATCAACCCACCAGCAACCCCCAAACTCACACCGAGCACACACTAATCGTCATCAAGGATGGAACAACATCTCAGGTATTTCGGAGGGATAAAAAGTTGTTTTTCTTTGACCTTGTGCTCAAGGCTATAAAATCAACGCCCTCCCTCAATCAGGCTCCCGTTCCCCGAACTTGCCACCGGCCCCCCCCCCCGCCCCACCTCTAAACCTCCAATTTAGCGATTGTCGAAATGTTTGGTAAATCCATTCTGTGTCTCCGAAGAGTCTTCTTCCACCAACAATGATGAATTCAATGGGTATCTGAACTCAATTCCGATCCTACCTCTCTCTCTCTCACTCCACAACCTCCACCCCCCCCCCCTTTACTCGACCTGGCGTGCCGTGTGCTTCTCAACCTGCTGCTTCCGTGTCTGCAGTGAAGATGAACCTCCTAATGCGAACTGTGGTTTCGGTGGCTTCGACGGGCTGAGGCAACCCAGGCTTTCTACCTCCTTCTTCACCAGGGAGGAGATCGGTTCTTCAAGTAACGGCGCCAGTGAAATGTATTGCAAGTGCAAAGAATATCGACGGAAGACGGAAACGTCCTGTAAAATGCAGAGGGGAAGAAAGAACAACCAATCAAGCATGCTATCCCGCTCTCAAAACCACCCATAACTCCGACGCAGAAAGGGAAAAGAAAAGAACAAGAATAAAATTCGGAAGGAACAGAGCATTCCGACCTAAGACACGCTTCGGCTTGGCTTGATGAGGTGGTCTCCTTTTGATGAATTAGAGTCGGCGACAAATGAAAGTGCGTTTTGGCGGTTTGTAGTTGGGGGTTAAATGTTTGGACAGATAAGGAATGATTCGTGATATCGTCATCGGCTAAGCAGCCGTGTTCTTCTCAGACTAATGAAATCGAATTTTTTGGTCGCAGTGTGGATGCGTGTTGTTACCGAGTGGATTATTAGGGTTTGGACCGGTGTTGGGTCCAGGGCGCGTATATCCAGTAAAGTAGGGTCGACCAGCTGTGCTCGACGAGATTTGGTGCCCCCCCCCCCCGCGGGGGGAGGGAGGGTGGAGGGTGCTCGGCAAGCATGGCGAAGAGAGACGTGAGTATCCATGCATAAGCAACATGCCATGTGTTGGATCACATCACAATGCAGCATCCACAGCCTTCCTTCTTGTCTGCCTCGGTGGCTTCCTCGGCCTTCTCGACATCCGGCACCCTCGTGATCTGCGTTGGCTTCGAAGGCGCAGTCTGTTGCGTCGGCTGGGGAGGCAGAGGCTGCTGCGGTTCCCTCGGGCTCGCCAGCGGGCTGTGTGAGGGCGGCTTGTCCTGGATCCTGGGCATGGTCGAGTACGTGCTTGACCTTCCGAGAGACGCAGGACTCTTGGGGGCATCGGGTGATCGCAGCGGCCACTCATCTGATTTCTCAACTTGTTGCTCGACGATGTTATCGGTCGACGAAGTCGGCGGTATCGCAGGCGATGAGGATGCAGGCGGGGGTGAGAGGAAGCCCTCATCCGTGAGCGGCCTGAAGTCCTTGTCGTAGACGTTCCCAAACTTGCCTTCCTGCTCCCACTTCTCCTGTGCCAGTCTCTTTGCCACGGTGGGCAGCAACTGCTGATCTGGTGGCAGCCGGGGATCGGGCTTGTAGGCCGAGACCATCCATGGCGGCTCGCCTTCCATCTGTTTGGGGCCTGACGAGCTGGCGGATAGCTCACGCTCGCCGGACCTGGTGTTTGGCCGCCCGTTGCTACCGTTGGCTCCATTCTTGCCTTTCGGCTTCGGCCTGCCGCGTGCTTCGGGCGGGATGCTTTTCGACGGACCGGACGGCTTCCGGGCCCCACCGGCCGGTGTTGTCTTCTTGGTCGGCGGCTCAGTAGCTGCTTTTTTGGGCGGGGTAGACTTAAACGTCGGCGAGGGTTCCAAAGCCTTCAAGGTAGTACTATTCGACCTCGACCGGGTGCTAGTGGTCCCATCGGCCCGCTTGTCCTTGTCATGTTCCTCAACGCTATTCTCCCTTGAGTGTGCGAAGGCTGGGCTCTTCTTCGGCACGGGTATCCTCGAGCCGGTCATCGGCCTGGAGGGTGCGTCGCCATCGCCGCTCTCCTCGTTCATGCCCGGCTCGTAGACGTGCGACGAGTTCTTCCTGCTTCTCGTGGTGCCATCGTTGCCCAGCTTCCTGTGGCTGCTCTGGCTCCTGTCCCTCCTCGGCCCTTTGCTCCTGGACCGCGGCGGGGGCAGGATGATGCCCGCAGCCTGGAGCTCCTCGTTCTCGATCTTGACGAGCTTGTCCCGGTGGATCCACTTCGAGTCCTCGTCGGACCACTCCATACCGTTGTTGGGCCGCTTGCTCGAGTGTACAAATCCGTCGGCGGTCCTCACGTAGCGGTCGTCGTCGTCGTCGTAGTCCATCGGGCCGTCGGCCATGGTGTCGGGTGTGTCCTCGTTGCTGTGCGCGTGTGAGAACTGCCTGTTCACCGCCTCCTCGCCGTTTGTTGTCTTGACTGACATGGCCGAGCCGAAGGAGGCGGAGTTGCCATTCTGCGCGGAAAGGGGTGGTCTGGTGTTTCCATTTGGCCCGGTGCCCTTGAGTGATGCCTTATCTTCGTAGTGTCGTTCCTGCAGAAATTGGACACGAGGTGCACACATTAGCCTTCTTTCCCCCTTTTCAGGCTGGTCGGGCCGCCATGCTCGCGCAGTTGGCCTAGACCAAGAAGAAAACTCACATCGGGTCTACCAGCTGGTTCTGTGGCGAAATCCCATCGAAATCCATTCGCATCGCCGTGGGAACTGCTGGGCGGAGTGAGGGTGGTGGCCGTCTGGGCGGTGGACATGGCGGCCATGGTTTTGGCTGCTGGTCGTTTGCCCCCTCGTGCTGCTGTGCGCTGACAGATTCGACGGTACGCAGACTCAGATGCGGTGATGGTCGGCGCCCTTCTTCCTCGTCGCTTGCTGAGACAATTGGGAATGGTGGTAGCAGCTGGTGATCTCTCGTATTCCCGGTGCTATCCCTCGAGAGGGCTTGCTCTGCTCTGCATATAGAATGCAATTGATTGCTGTGCTGTGCAGCCCAGAGCAGCCGGGAGAAGTCTCTGGTGGTGGGGGCCCTCACTCACTCACTCAAGCGTCGGATGGGGCCAGCGTGGAAAAGGGCAATAGGATGTCTCGTCTCTCACCCTCTCTCTCTCGTATTGTGCGTCGCCTCGGCCTCGCTTCTCCTCGAGAAAGACGGGCGTGGTCCGCTCCAGTTCACAGCGCAACGGCGGCCGTTGGCTGAGAGCGGTAAGGCGGCTGTCCTGTCGGTAGTGCCGATATTATTGCTGGCCCTGTATGATCCAATTAATCCCATGCAGGTCCCCACCGGCGGCCCTCAGCGCCCATCCGTCCAGAACCAGCTACTACGAGGAAGGAGGATGAGGAGGTGAGGAGATTGTGAGGCAGCTGGATCTTTCCGCCGTTGAACCGGTGGCGGCATCAAAGGGACCAAGCCTAGGGTTCGACTAGTTTTTTGTCTGTGAGGACAGGAGGGGAGGGGAGGAAGAAAGATAAAGAATCAAAAAGAGAAAAATTGGGCACTCAAAGCCCAATACAAATGGGAGATGAGAAGTGACGGAAGAGCGCAAGCTTGCATAAATTTGATATGGTAAATCACAGGGGAACCAGGTATAACCGTGCTAATAAAACGCACCCAAAAGAGGGCTGCTGTGCTTTTGTTGGACCAGGGTTTACGGGGGTCCGCCTTGAGAGAAGGGGGGTGGGGGGCCGGGGGACGAGGCTCCTCACTGCTTCAGCCTCCTACGACGACAAGACAGGAGGAGACGAGAGAGATGGCTCAAAGGACAACCAAAGAAGAGAGTGAGTGTATGTATCAATTCGGTTCAATTGCCTTCGGGATTGTCTCAGATCCACCATGTCGCAGAGCGTAGAGCTGAAGAGAAACACAGAGAGAGAGGGGGGAGGGGGAGGGTTCAGGACTGGAACAAATTTGGTGCAGGTGTGTGGTATAATTTCTTTCTAGAAGCAATTTTGAAAAGGAGAATGCAAGGGGATCTTTCCCAAGACAGACAGACAGCCTGTTCGGTTAGATCTCCAGCACCCTGCACCAGGCAAACAGCGAACGAGCATGGGTTATCGTCCAAGCCTGGAGCCACTTAGGAACTGGGCACATGGGGGGAGCACCTAAGTGCGGGCGTTACAGTTTCCCGACTTGTCCAATGAGGACTTGGCATAGGGGCTTTCGGCTGCTGGAGACCCGGCTCTGGCAGGAGACTCCAGTGGGGCTTATTTCTCGCTAAAGGTCCACATGTACCGCCAACAAACCGCCACCCCCCCAAAGACCCGCCCGTTTTGGGGCCTTGCTGCACTTGCTCACTGACCACTGACTGTCTTTTATCCCTACTCATATAGTAGCACTATTGTTTACACCTGGATTCCTTGATCATTACCTTACCCACGATCGCCTCGATGACAGCTTCAGAAAACTGGGACAACCAAATTAGGCAGAAGGTGAGGGGAAGACAGGAAGGGGAAGAAGAAGTAAAAAGCCACATAAAGAACAAAAGACCACCACAAAGCCCCTTGGAAAACCTTCTCAGACCACCCTCACCTTACTGCACTCCGTGTTAATTTGCACCACCAGAACCGCACTGGCTCGTGACCCTGAGCGCAAAAATTTCAGCGTTACATCCCGGAGGCTCCCAGAAATTCAGGGGGGCCACAGCATTGAGGGCCTGTGCACTTCCTACCACCTGTGAGCTATCCTTGGTGAGAGACAGCGAGTCCGTGAGAGAGCACGTATATACTTTGGTGGCGCAAAGGATATCTAGTATATTCATGACGAAGCATAATCATATTAATAAGAGCCCAAGGCGTCGCAGAATCGGCGTATGCACTCAGTAGCATCAACTCTATCGACCGGCAAGTCTGTCGAACTGACCCATCATCACCTTCGTTGTACTACTGAGCCTTCATGAGTGGTACTGTCTTGACTCGCCCGTCCGCCTCCTCTCGAGCAACCACACAAGCACAAGACATTCCAAGCACACAAGCCCTGAAGACCTCCAAGTCTACGATGGGGGAAGCGCAATCGACGGCAGTTTCTGCAACGGCAGCACCGAATCAGGACAGGGCCTACCCTCCATCATATCCGCGCTTGATTCTCGATGCAACACCAACTCCCTCGTTGCCAGCTCCGAATGTATAAAACCCTCCTGTCTGATGGTCGAGTAGTTGGCTGTCCTCACCTCGCCGAACACGATCGGTTCCTTGCGCGTGGCCTGGTGGCCTACTTGCTTCCACAGGGTCTTGATAGTCCTGTCTAGTTTGAAGTCGAAGGTGCTGGTCCAGCTGATGAGGGCCGTGTTCTTGGTGATCAGATACCGAAACACAGCGGCGCAGTGCTGTTTCGTGTTGTAAATCTCCATGTAGGACAGCTTAGGCATGTTTTTAGCGCCTTTGGCCGCAGAGAAGAGGATGTTGTTGATCTTGTCGGGATCGGACGAATGGCAGAACATGCACGACGTGAGGGTGAGCCAGCGAAGGTTTGGCCAGTACGGAGGTTTCAGACGCAGGCTGCGCAGCTGCAGGTTTCGACAGACGCGAGAAAATTGCTCGAAGAAGACCACCGCGTCCACTATGAAGGAGCAGCTCATCTCCTCGACCTCGGTGCTGAACTGCCGTATTTGTTGAGAGACGTACGGGTAGGAATAGCGTGTCCTGTAGACACCTGGGGAGGTGGTGGCCCAGGGGCCAAAGTGCTCGAAAAGACTGAAGCGCTTCAGGCGGTTTAATTCCCAGAACGGCACCTGGCTGGCGAGCTCTGTGTCGGCGCGAGGGGGCGTCACGTAAGCTTGGTGTCTAATCACAACAACGTCCTCTTGAGAAGCGCGCGCGGGGAGGGGAGAAGGAAAGGCAGGAAGGGGAGGGGGGGGGGGGACTGGGAAACAGACCGCTGTCAACGTCCTCCTGCGCTCGGTTTTCAATCTGCATCCAGGATTCAAGGCGGAGCTCCTGGAGGTTGGGAAGGGACCGTATGATAGGCGTGAGTGCCGCTGGTGAGATGTTGCGGTAATTGCGGCGGAGGACGAAGAGACCCGTTACAACATTGGCCAGCGGCAGGCCGTGAGGTCCATCCGGTTCTTCAAGAGCCAAGAGATAAAAATCCAGCAGGGATTCAAGGAATCTCGAGTTGCCCTCCGCATCCACACTCCGCTCGCCCAGGCGGTGTTTCTTGTCGGAAGGCGAATAGGCACATAGCTCGAAATCCAGCCCACGACCATTCCTGGCGGCCCAGAAGTCGGGCGTGTCCCAGTGTGCCAGCAGGTCAAACGCCTCGAACAGTGCCGCGGTAAACTTGAAATTGTTGGTCTCCTGCTCCTGCTCGCTCTCCTGCAGGTGGCGCAGCTGGTTGGAGTACTTGGGCAGCTCCACATTGAGCCGCATGTGCCTGAGGTATGTCTGTCGGGGCCCGGTCATGATCTCCCGCATCTGGATGAGGTCCTCTTGGCTGACTGCTAGCTTCTGAAAGTTGATCTCCTCGACTTGGGCCTGCCATGACCTGCAGACGACGGCGTACTCGGCCACAAGCTTGGACTCGAGCTCGTCATGAATCAACATATGTAGGATCTTGCGGTGCAGCTCGAAGGGCAGGCAGTCCCAGCCCTTCACTCGAAAAACGTCCTCCATCGGCTGATCCGCCTCGGTGACGGCTGTAGACATGGCTACTACTGACCGTTGCGTTGCCCGCCCCCGTGTTGGTTCGATTGTATAGTGTGAGAAGAGTTCAAATGAAGAGAAACAGGAGTAAGTCGATCTACGGAATCAAATGGACAGCTGCCCAGCTGCCAAATAATGAAAGGAGGAGGAGGAGGAGTATGCAAGGGCAGCGAAGTCGTCCGTGATGCTTGAGGTATAGAGGGGTGCATGTGTGTGTGTGTGTGTGTGTGTGGTGTGTGCAAGGGAGCAATGGTTAATGTGTGCTTTGAGACAATGTGCGGAGAAAGTTGTATTCACACTGCCTGCGGGCTCCACTATCTACAGGGGGTGGTCGTCTACCTCATACTCTATTCGACCCTGTACGACACGGCACGGTAATTCGAGGTACATTTTCTCCGAGACATTGCAAAGGTAGCAAACTGCCGCAATCGCCTCACCCCATCTGCCTATTCGTCCACATCCGTGATATTCTGTGCGTACTCCTCCAGCTTGGTCTCCATGGCCTTGTACGCGTCTCTTCCAAGGACACATCGCAGCGGCGGCTCGTCCATGGTCGCCAGCTCGTACATGGCGCTCGCACCCTTGGCAGTGTCCCCTGGCTCCGCGCCGTGCCGACCCGCGGCGGTCTTCCTGGCGTCCAAGTGGACATAGGCTTTGTTCTCGACCTCGCCGAAGACCCTGCTGCGGCCGGTGCCGTCGGTGCCGTCGGTGCGGAAAGCGCCTGGTTCGACAAGCTGCACGTGGATGTTCCACTCCGGCCTGAGCCGTGAAAGGCAGTCTCTATGTAAGTACGACGAGTCTGCCGCCCGACTTCAGGGCAACGGGTTTCTGGGGTGAATGGAATGCTCATTGCCTGGGCACATACCTCGCGGGAGAGCGATTCGGTGAAGCCCTCGACGGCCCACTTGGACGCGCAGTAGATGGCAAAGGTCGGCACACCCTTGTGGCCGCCAATGGAGGCGACCTGCTGGATCAGCCCACCGGGAGGGCTGTTCTTGTCGCGCATCACCTCGAGGGCCCTGCGTGTCACGTCGAGGAGGCCGAAGAAGTTCACGTCCATCTGCGTGCGGATCTGCATGTCCGTAAGGGTCTCAAAGGGCCCGCTCAGGCCGTAGCCTGCGTTGTTGACAACCACGTCGATGCGCCCGAACTGGGACAGCGCCCTGTCGGAGGCGTCGTCTATGGAGGCTGGCTTGGTGACGTCGAGGTCGATGGCCAGCAAGTTTTTGGGCGAGGCGTTGTCGAACTTGAGCCTCGAGGAGTCTCGTGCTGTGGCCACGGCGATGTCGCCCTCGGCGATGATCCTCTTGACCAGCTCGTAGCCGAAGCCGCTCGAAGTGCCCGTTACTAGGAAGACACGAGGCATGATGGGCTCTTATTGATATGGAGAGTTGTCTCCCTCAATTTATTGTAGAGAGCTTGTCGAGGCAGAACGGTCTCTTCGATGAGCCGGCCCACGGGGATTTATGCCTGCTCCAGGATAGACTTTAGAACGGTAGACGCCGACATGTTATGCGTTATGATCTTAGCACCGATGTGGCATGCCAAAAGCCGATGAGGTTTCCTGTATGTCCGATCTGAAATCTTCAAAATCGTCCCACGAAGAGGGAAGAAAAGAGTGTCTATATCAAAGCACAACATCACGTATGCGAAGTGGGTTGGACTGACGAGCATGCAGCCATGTTCACTCGGTACGCCATGGCAAGCACCTGAACCGTACCAACCAGGGGCGCCTGTGTTAGTGCTGATGTATCTTTTCAGGGCTGGTGCACAACTTGCTAGGGCCAGGCCTCACTCTCTAAATCTCGCCCTATTAGAAACCACCGCAGGCAACGCTCATGAGACATCCAGAGAAGATGCATTGTATGCAATCGAACTCAAGGCATACTATTCCAGAGGGAGAGGAAAATATCGAGACTCAGCGGGGGGGTCATTACTGTCCAAGTACCGTGTCGAATGCCAGTGCCTAAAGCGCTGCCTAAGTTGAGTCATAACCACTAAAATCTGCCTAATATACTGTACTTCAGTTACTTTAGTAGAGAAGGAACAGCCCAGATAAGCATTACACTCTAGAATTCTAGCAACAAGTCGATACTATCACATCACCTTCTTGGATTTCCCCTACAATACCTACCGTTCCTGGCCAGTTTCTCAGTAACCTAGATCATCTTCTAGATCTTTATCTTCATTCGGTACTCCCTGGACATCTGCCACTTGAGGTCGTGAACACAAGAGGCAATGGCATCTGAGACGTATGACGGGCCTTCAAGAACGCAGCGTTACAGGAGGACCAGATTCGTCTGCGTATCTGACACGCATAACCAGACGCCCAGACTGCCAAAGGGCGACGTCCTGATTCATGCTGGCGACCTGACGAACCAGGGGAGCTTGTCAGAGGTGCGGACAAGATGATGGGCCTTTCTCTGCAGTCCTCAACGTTCTCGATCATGGCTGACAGGGCAGCGACAGCTCTCCAGGACCGTCGAATGGCTGGAGCGGGCCGACTTTGAGGCCAAGATCGTGGTCGCGGGGAATCACGATGTTACGCTCGACAAGCAGTTCTACGATGAATATGGCTCCTATTTCCACAACCAGACCCCACAGTCTCCAGACGAGTGTGTGGACTTGTTGAGGTCGTCCCCATCCATCACATACCTGTACCACAGCTCGGCCACGGTTCAGCTCAAAAGGTCGCCCGTCCTGCGGGTCTCCTTCAGCGTCTTTGGGTCGCCCTACAGCCCTCGCAGCGGCATGTGGGCGTTCGGCTACGACGACAAGAAGACATGTCCAGTTCAGGCTGCAGGTGGGAGCGAGGATGCGGAGACGGCAGCTTCCCCGGGGCCAGCTGGCCCTGCAGCTGCAGGAAGAGACCTCTGGTCCGCGATCCCACTCGACACCGACCTCGTCATAACGCACACTCCACCGTGGGGCCACTGTGACGAGTCCACTTCCAGACGCCGAGCGATGGGCTGCGAGGACCTCCGGCGTGCCCTGTGGCGGGTCCGGCCCAAACTCGCCGTCTGTGGACACGTACATGAGGGACGTGGCGTAGAGTGTGTCCGCTGGGATGTCCTCGGCACCTCCGCAGCCCCGTACGCCGAGCTGGGATCCGACAGGTGGGAGGATCCAGGCGCTGCTGCACAACCACACGGCAACAAGAAGCTGTCGCTGGTCGACCTGACCGCTCGGGGCGGCTGGAAGCGACCACTCGACAACGACGGCTCCCCACTAAGGCGTGGGGCGCCAGCAGAGACACACGCACAGGGAGGCTTCTGCAAGCACCTTGTGGATGGCTCTGTGACTGCGCTGCCTGGATTCGGCACGCTCGGCATTGGTGGGAATCCCGAGGTGTCTGTAAGATGCGACAGGAATGCGTTGTGCTGTCGTATGGGCCGGAAGGAGACATGTGTGATCAACTGTGCGATCGCAGCGACAAATTGGCCTCATAAGGGTGGGAAAAGGTTCAACAAGCCGATTGTCGTGGATTTGGACCTGCCCGTGATCCAAGATTGAAGCAAAAAAAGAAAAAGCAATGAACAGCGGTTCTTGCTTTCCAGACGGACAGAGCGCCATAACAGTGGTAACTTTTCTCCTCCCAAAAGACATGCAGCCTTCTTCCTAGGTTCACCTAAACTGATCGAGGCTGTGCCCCTGAAAGAGCATACAACTCCAATGTGCAACAACAACAAATTTCAGCTCCGACAGTCAGAGACAAGACGCATCCGGATTCAAGCTCACCACAGAATGCGAGGGGGAAAAAAAACTTAGTGTGGAGATAGCTTTGCCACCATGTTTAACCTTCACCACGAGTCACGCAATGTCCAATCAACGTCATACGAGGCCCGGCACAAAACCTTCATTCACCCTTACAGAGACTAAAGCCATAGAACGAACTCTACACAGCCATCGACGTGTAATACTGTTACCAGAACCTCATCGACGGCCACACACACACAATGACCGTACCAGATACATTCAAAGCCGCCGTCGTGCCCGAGCCCGGCGCGCAGCACACCATAACCGACCGCTCCCTGCCACCCCTCTCCGCAGGCGAGGTCGCCGTCAAGATCACAGCGACCGCCATCAACCCAGTAGACTGGAAGATCCGCGACTATAAAGTCTTCATCAAGGACTACCCGGCCGTCCTGGGCTCCGACGCAGCCGGCACCATCGCCGCCGTCGGCCCTGACGTGACCGGGTTCACAGTCGGCGACCGCGTCTTCTTCCAGGGCATCATCGGCCGCTACGACGCCTCCACCTTCCAGCAGTACTGCAAGATTCCCGCGGCGCTCGTTGGTCACACGCCCGCGGGGGTCTCGGACGAACAGGCCGCGGGGATCTCGCTTGCCACGGTGGCCGTCGTCACGGCGTTCTACGACAGGGCGACAGGCCATGGGCTGGCGGCACCCTGGGAGGAGGGCGGTGCCGACGCGGGCCGGGGTAAGGCGCTCGCCGTGCTCGGCGGGAGCTCGTCGGTCGGCCAGTACGCCATCCAGCTCGCCAAGCTGAGCGGGTTCGAGAGGATCGTGACCAACGCCAGCGCCAAGCACGCCGAGTTTCTCAAGTCGCTGGGTGCGGACGTCGTGCTCGACCGCGCGCGGCAGAACGGGGTTGAGGATTTTCGGACGGCGATTGGGGATACACCACTGGCGTTTGTGTTTGATGCCATCTCGGAGGCGGACACGCAGGCGCTGGGTGTGGAGATCCTGGCGGCGACCGGGACCGCGGGCAGTCATGTCATCACGGTGCAGGGTGTCAACGCCAACGCCAAGGAGCTAGGCGGGAGCAAGGAGCCCAAGGTTGACGTCAAGCAGGTCCTGGGGCTCGGTAGCTCGCCTGGCCTGAGGTATCTGAGCGAGCCCCTGATGACGCATCTCGGCGGTGAGGATGGGTACCTTGCGAGGGGCAAGTTTGTTCCCAATCGCCCTCTGGTGGTGAGCGGGGGCTTGGGTGGGCTGGAGGCGGCGTTCGCCAAGAACAAGCAGGGCGTCTCGGGCGAGAAGGTCGTCATCCGGCCCTTTGATGCCTGAGGTCGCTTTGCTAGTCCCCGACATTGGTGTGTCAAGACTTGCTCTACGTAAGTACTTAAAAGGAGGGTCCGAGATCTTGGTCTGAGGAAGGGTCAAGGGTCAGTGCGAAGCACAAATAAAAAAGTAGTATTAAATGAGAGGTCAGATCTAAAAGCCCAGGAAATTGTGGGCAGTATCTGTAGGGTGTTCTGTGAGAACCCCATCGGCAGGACCTGACCTGGTAGGCATGGCACACAGGAGTTTATTCCATCATCATACTGAGCTTGGTCAAGCTTTTCCTTTTTCTTCCTTTCCCTCCATTCTTGAAAGAGGGAAATGGTGAGACTGTAGTAGTGTAAGTTTTTATTAGGTACTTTTGGTGCTTCTATATACACTGAGGATCTCGACCACTTCCTAGGTTGACCTCGCTCAACCTCTTCTTCTCCTTGTCCCAGCCCACCAACACCAGACATCGGTCGATATCCTCTGCCTCAGATTACGGTTGAACCCATACGTCACCGCATTGGCGAAACCGATAAAGGCACTGGCAGCTTGCAGGGCATCCAGCACCCTGCTGGAAGGCGTGTCGCCCGCCGCCTGGAGAAGTCGGTTCACCAGTCCCGGTATCCACAAAAGAACGTAAAGAAAGGGATATGCGTTTAGCAACAACATGCGCTTGACCTCGCGCTCGGTCTGCTTGGTGTGCGGGAGTGTGTGCGTTGCAGACGTGCCCGGTCGTTCCAGAGAAGCCCTCTCCAGGGGTTCCTTCTCGATGGGGTACTCTTCCAGGGGGCTCAGCGTCGAGGTCGTCGACGTCGTCGTCGTCCGTGTCATGACGACGTCTTCCTTCAAGACAGCCAGGTCGGGGGCGCGGACAGGGAAGTCCATGGAGGAGCCTGACAGCCTGAGCCACGATCGACCACGTATTTCTCGATCATCATCATCATTCCATGTTCTTGCAGTTTCTTGCCTTGGATTCTCGACGACCGTCTTCTCGGTTGACTTCTGGACAGATGCTCTGGTCGCGACGCTTGCCCTGGTGTTGTAGTCGGCTGGCTGCGAGGTCGTGGTGGCCAGGTGCTTGAACCGGCGAGAGGTGTGGTAGTAGACATAGGAGTAGATGACAATGATGAACAAGATGATGGCAAACCGCCAGCCGTGATTGAGGCCGTAGCGTAGGTCAGTGCGTGATGCTGAGATCCAGCACCAATTTGCACCGGATGGCATCATGACTCCCATTGCCACGGCGATGCAGCCGGTGGCTAATGGAACGATCCATATGGAGAGACAGATCAGGATCTTCTTGGTACGGGACACCGCCGGCATGTAGACCTTTTCGGTTACAGTCAAGAGAGTGATCTATTCAATAAATGGTTAGACGTCAGGCTTAGATCTCATAAACTTTCCAGCAACAGAGGGTGGAGGACAAGAAGAAAGGGGAAGGAAAAGAAGAAAAACGTACCACTGCTATGGCAAACATAGAAAAATCAGCTGCCTGAACAGACACCTGGGCCACCCAGCCATTGATGGAGCACAGAGCACCCGGGGTCAGCGTCTTAGTGATAACAAAATAGATCCCAGAGGCCGTGCCGTTCAGTGAATTGATAAACTCAGCCAGCGCGAGATTGAAGACAAGGGCATGCCGGAAAGTTCCCTGTTCATTATGGTAGATAGCAAAGGTGAGCAGGACAAAGAAAGTCGACACCAGAGAAAGAGAGCTGCCGAGGAGAACGAGCGGGTCGACGATCGGGTCGAAGAGATTGAACCACACATATCCTTGGGTCGAGGTCATCGTGGCAGAGGTTTCAGCGAGTGATTGATCAATACGTCAAGTCGATTGTCCAGGGGGGGAATCCAGTTCCATCTCCGATCAAAAAGAAAAAAATCAGAAGGAACATTCGCAAGACTTAGAGACCTTGGTATACACTTTTATATCATCTACTATAGAAAGACACACGGAAGATCGACAGCAGTCTACGGTCCACATGTTGTGCCAGAGCTCTCTCTCACCTCGTACGGGGCCCGAGAGCAGGCTCAGGGAAGCAGCATGCTACACATTCGCCGTCACCAAACGTCCTAGTCCGCAGGTTTCAGCCGGGCTGCAAAGGCAAAGCTCTGGGTCTTGCCTATCAACATATACTGAACCATAGTATGCACAGCATATGTATATAATATCCGTGCGAGCAATGGGGAGGGGGAACAGGGGGGCAGATGCCAACCCGCTGTTATGGTTTCAGTCTCTCACCACGCGAGCGCGGGAGACCCACATGGAGGTGTGCAGGAGCGAGGCATGAAACGTATACTCGCACGAGCCTTTTCTTGACTCCACGTAAATGTAACGAAGAATAACGCCCTCAGGCAGTTTTCTCCTCCTCCCCTCCTTATGACCCGGCAAAGGGTCCTCTGGGCCACGTGGTAATGATGGTGGTGCTGGTGCCGGTGTCCCGTGTGTAGCAACGGGGTTTTTCTCCCAGTGACGTGAACGCTTTTCACATTGGATGAACTCTCCACTGCTCTGTGCGTTAGCGAGCATACATGTTTCATGAACTTTGTAGATCTTGTATTTAGACCTCAAAGTTGAGGGCAGAAAGGGTTTTGCCTGGCTCAAACCTGGTATGAGTGGTCTAAGCAAGGATAAAGTATCCAGTACATCGTCGACTTGAAAAGGGTCATTTAAAAGATTTAAGCCCTTATTCCAAAGCCTTCCCAGAATAATAGTCTGTCCCAAGATTCATAGCTTCAAAGAGGACTCACCGCAAGTTATTGAGTGGGACTTTGGTTGCGATATGCTCGACCTTCGGCTCCGATATGCTCCGTCCTTGTTCTCCATTGACTACTACATAATTAGTGCACAAATTCTCAAGGCTTGCATCAAAATACTTCAAGCCTCATATACATATTAATGAGCAAATTGACTGGAGGCTTATGTTATGTGGCTATATCTTTCTAAGGTCCCTGATCAGGTTGGGTCCCTCTACCTATGCTGGTGTTGTATTCAATCCTCCTTTTCTGTCGATTAAATGCATTCATGAACATTCTCAGGTGCCTGAGATTGACCAGGAAATCAAATAGGCTTGTAATTATTTTATATCCAGGAACTTGCATCCCATATTAGTTCACATGCCGTAGGCTTCAACAGCAACGTGATCACGACAATGAAACGGGATGAGATGACATGAGATGAGCATCTTGGTATGTTCCGCCTGGGTGATGGCACTAGACAATATGCATTAAAAAAAAAAAAAAGATAAAGCTTGTAGAGACCCAACGGGATTGGTAGACTGTTTGGATATTTTGTGGTGTTAACATTTCGGTCAAAAGGTATTTCATCACACTAGGCACAAAGACTTTGGTCCTTGCGAATGCTCATGCCATTTATACGTCAAATCAGCCTTGTGTTAGAACTTTCAACCGATAGTAACTATATCTCGTGTATCAGTCCTTGAACCATGGATTCTGAGACGCAGCAAGGCGGCAGTAAGTAATTTAAGTCGGCAAAATCCACCTACCAACCTGTATCATCATGAAGTTGGCTTCCAAAAAGTTTAATTATCCTGAGCAGCTGTCGACAATCAGCTTGCCCATCTTTGCCGAATTAATGAACAATCGACAGTTTGATATCATAGACTTTGGGCCAACGAGAACCGTATCTAGTGGTTGTTGACCAGGACCAGTCTTCTTCTGGCGCTTCTTGACGATTCATCCAGCTAAGCAGTCTCAACAACGCCACATTCACGTTTGTCTGGAGAGTCCGTTATCATTTCTAACTCGGTTGCTTCGATTGGAACTTGTGCCGGTATTGCCTGAGCACATTGTGAGACTTGGAATGGCCACCGAGCGTCATACATTAATATATCTTGCGAGTGAGGTGACGAGCAATGATGAACGACAGTCAGCTGAAGCGCCGTACGGGTTCTCACCAGGTGTTCTTCGGTCCCTCATACGCTCTCCAAAATCTAGACTGTTCGATAGATTTTGCTAACAGGGTTTTTGTGGCCGAACGTATTCGATTGCCACGGCCGCACTGCTTATATGAGAGAAAAAGTAATTACGTGTGAATGAACCCAGGTGCCTCCGTCATTGATGACAGCGTCACACATGCCATCCAAGTCGGATCCCAGTACGAGATACTTGCGACCGGACGCGATGCTCGGGTCAGCATATCAGTTAAGAAGGTTGTCGAGGGAATTGATGCAGTCCTGCCTTAGAATTTGAAAGTCTGTGGTGAAAGCACAACTGCTCCAGCCACGGATCTTTGCCCCCTTTAATATGCCCAACGTCTGCCTCAGTACTCTCCTCAAGTCTGTTAGATTGAGCTCGAGTCGTAAGTCGTGGCGTCAGGGTCCCGGATCCATGCATCCGGCCCAAGCTGAGGCTTCCCGAATTCATGTTACTTCCCGGCGCCCATTCAGCCATCGTCAGCCACAGATTTTGCTACCGAAGTTGGTTCGAGTTACATTGATAGTCTCATCCTACCATGTAGCCTCTGCACTTACCTGTCTTGACACGGCTTGTAACTCTAGCCGTCTGGGTTGAGATAGGCCAAAAGACTGAGTCTGTAGGCTAGAGACTGCCGTACCGTGGCACCGCACGTGTGACTACAACACCTACACAGGCAGAGAGTTCAACATAACGACTACTATTACTAGACACCAGAACGAAATCCTACGCAACGAGATGCGAATTTACCACATATTACACTCCAGGTAACCCTGACAACGGAAATTATGTGTTTGCGGGCCGCAGAGGACGGACCGATCGTCTGTACTGTTCCAAGATCGTCAGAGCGGGTTATGCCGCGGCCCTGATACTAACCCGCGTGGAAAAAGACGGGACGAAAATATAGTATGACCATGTAATTAATTTGATGCATCACCTGACGTCAGCCTGGGCTGCTGTTGTGCGTGAGTAAAAGCACAAATGACCCGATCGCTGGGTCAAGTTGCCAGACCTGGGAGGGGGCGGAAACAGACGGTTAACAGACCGTTACAGAAGGACAGCCTGCTCTGTTGGGTGGCATCGCCAGATCATCATCCCGTGTTTGTGTGTGTCTTGCCACGTCGTCACCTGCCCTTTGGGTTGTGACGGTGATGCTGAGGGCAGCTTCCCCTCTCCTCCCCCTGACGAGTAGAGCCGCATTATGCTCGGATCTGGTCCGCTGCTACACATGAGTGGGCGGGTACGACAAACCACGCGACTACGAGAGAGAGAGAGAGAGAAAGAGAGCGCTTAGATGAGAACACAGGGGCACGGCCAATGAAGGACGGGTGTCTCTGAGAGTTACACAGAAAACATGCAGGTCTGTCAATTTCCAGGCATGGCATGGATGAACCTCGGCTGCGCGCACATACTATGTACGACATAGTTCGGCTGGGTGCGCCATTTTACTGTGGCACATGAAGCAAGTGAATGCTACCTTCTAAGCACCCCCCACGATGATTTACAAGGCTTCCCTCGCCCCTGGTTCCCCTCGTGCCTGCTTGTGATGGGGCTGTGTCGATAAGAATAGACGGGGGACCTTTGCTGGAATGGGATACAAAATTCCTCGGTAGGCAGTATAATGTGTAATTAATGGCTTCGCGTCGGGCGGCTGTCTGACGAGCAGAGTGGGTGTTATACGTACTGTACCCACCCACCTTCACTCTGCACAGCTTACATCAGCCGACATAGTCCTGGAGGAGGGGGACACGGATGAATTATCCACAAACTTTTTGTCTCTGATTACCTCACCGCTTTACGGAGAAGAGAATGCTGTGCTATGTAGACGAATGTTAAAGAGAGAAAACAAGAAGTGGACAGTGCAAGAGATGCCGGGCTGAGGTGTCACAGGTCTCTCTTATGAGCGCTCACCGCCATGGAGAGGACCTGGATGTCTCACCTTGGCGGAATACCGGTGAGGAATATTGTACCTCGTCTTTGACTTCCTCCTCCCGCGACACTCATCGTACATTGTGCCCACACGTTCCACCGTGTGATGTGGCACCACATGCTGCAGAGAATATTCCAGGACGAGCCAAATTACGGAGGGATGCTGCTGACGTCTCTCTCTTCATGCGGTCAGAGAGGATAGGGCTGTGATGAAAACCACCCCTCGCAAGGTTGCAGTGAGCCTGACTGCCTGGCCGCCTGCCTAATAGACTGCCTTGTTGACTTTTTTGATCTGAGTGACTTGACTGCTCGGTAGTCGTCACAGTTACATTTGCTACCTTCTACGTAGGCAACGAACACCCATCACATGTCGTCTTGATTGCGCGCTAGGCGTTCGAGATTGATGGGCCCTTGGCCTGGAAGACGGGTCACCAGATGGGGAAGATGAGACGTTGATGCCAGGGCAACCCACCCCAAAGGAAGGATCGGATCTGGGAGCGATCTCGTAACAACTTGTCACGATCCTCTCTGGCTGATAGATTGTTGGCGAGAAGGGTGGGTTAGTTGAGAAGCTTTCTCCGTGCCTTATCAGACCCCACCTGGTGCTGTTCGAGATCGAGGGGTAACTGGTCGAGATCTCACCTCACTTGGCGGGGTAATTCATGCTCCATACTGTATGTAGTACAACGGTAACTGTAATTTGGAACGGGCACCACCTGTGCTCTCTACTTTACCCTCTGCCGCCTCCTGTACACTGCATTATCTCCCCTGCCCTCTCCCCTCCCCGCAAAGCAAATGCGGCTCACTGATCCGTGCCAGCAGCAACCCAAGGTTTTTTTTTGCATTCGCTCACTCCACTTCGACGCAATGCAAAATTGGCAGGTCGGAGCAGTCGCATTCCTTTTTACGAGACACACACCGCAAACGCGATCGTGCAATGACCCCGCCAAGATCGACTCGCTGGCTCCTCCTCTAGACGGACGATGGAAGGGGGGGGGGGGAAATAGTGGCCAAAAAGCCTGTGTGGGTCGCGATCAGCAGGTCTCTCTCCTCCTCGAAGAACCTATCAACCCTTTCACTTGGCAGTTGGCACATGCGCTCAACTGTTCCCTACTGGCTCTGTCCACGCCCACTTGGCAGCTCACTAGAGCCAAGATCTTCCTCCTCAGGGAGCCCATGCCCACCGGAGAACGAATCAGCCTCCACAAATGAGAGAGGTCCGTCAGGGCCCCCCCCTCCTTCAGCCGGTTGATCCTCCCGCAAGCCCACGCACGTTGGGACAGCAAGATATCCCGGCAGGACACCTCGATTCGACCGCGGGTCAGCCGGGATGGACGCTGACGACGATAAAAACTTAAGACTTGGGGGAATGGGGGGTTTTTCTTTTGTGGTCTCGCAACGTGGGTCAACTTACCCAAATCTCTCGATCTAGAGCGTCGTAGCCGCTCAAGACGCAAGGCCGGTCTGATCCTATCTGCACTTTTTTTTTTGTGGTTTCAGGCAGACCCCTGTGGACTGCCGATGGATTTAAGCTGCATGTGCTATGGAACCACGTCGGTTAATGCGGCCCCCCAACTGGCCCCCAGGAGGATGTGCACATGTTGGTTTCTTGCTGGCGGGACTCTCCAGCTGCTCTTTCGCGTGTGCCTTGAGCCGCTTATAAGCCTCATCACACCCAAGCCGTCACCCTGCGTTAGGCTTTTCAACTCGTGGTCGTGGGGGAAAAAAGCACTACAATGGAACGGTGTGGATGGTTGACTAGGAACGTGCTGTTCTGTCGTAAGACGGGACCAGTACCTGCGTTCTGCTGGCCGTCACGAGGGGCCGCAGATGATCGAAAAGCCGCCGGGGGTGTGTGTGTGATCCTAATCTGTACCAACCAATTCATATACGACCGACACTGCTATCTTGGTATATGATTTGAAAAAGGAAAGAAAATAAACGGCTGGTTGCTACTGATTACACGTTGTCATGACATAACCGCCAGGGAAGGGGGAAGTGGATGGATGTGGGAACATCTCGTGCAATCCAATCCAGCAGCACAATCTTCTGAGTGGTTGGGGCTTGGGCCAATGTGGTCGCGACCACGGTCATACCACCAGGCAGGGAGTGTCTCGAGGAGAGGGGAGCTGCCTATGGCCATGTCTCGTTTTTCAAGTCCCTGCCCTGGATTGCGTGCCGAACACTGGTTCACTTCACACCCGGTTGGCGCACCCTTCACGGGGCGCCCATCACGATTGCGAAAGCGGTGCCAGGCTGCTGTGGGCCCGGGGGGGGGGGGGCTATTACAGCATGCTGGCAACTCAAAGCCACGCCTCCTCACATCATAGTACAGTACTTGCTCTCAGCTATTCTATGCTGCGGCTCTTGGAGGCGTAGTCACTTAACAAGGCAGAACGCTCTTTTTCTGAGGCTTGCGATCCCTGTCCCACACACACGCACTCTCTCTCTTTATCCCTTTCTCTACCTTTTCTATCTTTTTCTTCTCTTTTTTCTTTTTTCTTCTTGAGCCACTGGCGTCCACGTCAGGCTTCGCATAATGGGGCCGACAGCTGTCGCCCCTCTTGTTGGGCTGTGATACAGGATGGTTGCATTGTAAGTACCTACTCTTAGTGCACAACGGAGAGGCATGAGAGGCTCCAAGTAAGTAGCCCATCATATGGTACTATGTCAAGGGTGGGTGCAGTTAATCGCATCTGTTTCGTTGTCGATGCGCCTGACATGGCGCTGCAGTAGCCCATAGCATCTTTGGTTCGAAAGAGGGAGGGTATATGAGCCGGAATCCAAAAATAATACACAATTGTCTGGCGCGGGCTCAGTCACACACGTGTCTTCGGCGTTAATAAGGTGTACAGTATTGTACTGAGCAGGGGGCTTCTTTACAACTTTGGAATGACTGTGGGAGGGTTGATGGTCTGTCGGGTTTGCGCATCATGCTCTCGTAGAGGACACGAGACATTTGACCACACACATATAGACATAGACACACACACACATACCAGAGTGGTTTAGTCTTGCCTGCGAGGACACCCCCGATCAGATAATCATCGGCTGTCCATCAGGAGAGAGGTGCACAAAACCGTCGACCTGCAGTTGGAGGGACATACCCCCGCGTCCACTTATCGAGACGGTGCTCCCTGATTCGACTTATGCACAAGAACGTTTGGACTGACGTGGGCAGCTCTCTCTGGACGGGACGGGATCGAAGAGGGGGAAATGGCCGGTAATCGCGACCATCAATACGCAACCGAGCGAATACTATTTGCTTTCCTGACATTGTGCTAACTCTTGGAGGAGGGGACATCATTCAATGACAACTCTCTGCTTGCCGAGCACACGCCGAGTTGGGATCTGGGCCCCCCCCCTCCCCATCCCCTGGTGCTCTTCTCTCTCTCTCTCTCTCTCTCTCTCTCTCTGTCAGCTGGCGTCATGCCCTCCTCCCCCTCTCGCAAATGCTGACTGAGGTTACAAATAATTGCTCTCCTCTTCTAGCAAGTCATATTACTTATTAAAGGATGGAAAGCAGACCGCCGCGAAGAGCGAGAGCGGCCAATTCATCCTGTATGACTTAGATGACCGCTACTCCGTAACAGTACCGCCGCCGCAGCAATCCATCAGCAAGCCGACACGACAGCAGTAACGTTTTGTCGTCGTCTGTTACCTTCCTCTTACACACCGCCATCTGTTCTTGCAGATTACCTCATCCGCGAGATCCCAAGCGCCGGTACGCTCGCTTTTCCTTGCCCCAGACCCAAGCCAGGGTGGTCTTAACCAGGTACCACGATCTGCAGGATACCCTCTTTGGGACCCACGCAGGCCCTCTCTCAGTTGCTGGGCCATCAGTCCCATTACCCACACACCTCGACCAAGTTGTTGTTTTTTTGTCGATGCCGTCGTCTTGGGGGTCCCCTCGTCGCCCGTTCCGGCTCCTCACCTGACTCTCCCTCCCTCCTCCCTCCTCCCTCCCTCCCTCTTCGATCTTCCCGTGCGGATTCAGATTTTAAATTTCTTACCAATATTGACACATTCCTCCCCCTCTCTCTTGTTTCGGTCAAACCGTGTCAAACGTGTCTCTTGTTCTGGTTTCTGCCCTTTCGCCTCATCAAAAGGCCACATTAGTCGCCCTTTTTGCCACCGCTACGACTCCTACCACTACTAACACCTCATTCGTGGGCACCGCCGGTACTGGAGACTCGCGTGAAGAACGGACCTCTGGATGCCACGAGTCGAGGATACATTCGCGGGGGGAAAAACAGAAAGGAAAAAAAACAAGGACCACCGGAAAGAAAGAACCGTCTTCTCCAACGTCACCCTCTGGGCCGTCTGAGAATTAGCCTGAGACCCATCCTTCAACGTCAACGACCGCGTTGCCACACGTCTTGTCTCTTGGTACGACGACCTCCTTCTGATGCACAGAATTTGCCTCTTGGGATCTCAAAAATTCGACACGACTCCTGACGCCACATCTTACCACCCCCTCCTCACTCACCAGCAACAGTTCCAAAGGTGCTTGGCACTCTTGGGTTGTCTCTAGAGGACCTGCAGCTTTAGAGTACGCCCCGGGTTTGATACCACCACCACCTTTTTTTCTTCTTCCTTCTCTCTCCTCGCCCGCTCTAGACATATTCGGATAGGGCCCCTGGCTATCCTGCAGGAAGACACACCAGCTCTCGAAGAAGCCGATAGAAGCAGAGGACCAAGGGGGGCGACAACTTTTCGCTGACAATTGCCTCGTCTCGCCTCGCCCCGCCTCGCTTCTGCCTTGAACGCAACGGGTTTTGCGATCTTGAAACCGACTTGGGAATTCCAAAGGCCAGTGCAGGCGACCACCATCTTTTCACCAGCCTGCACGCACAGAGCTCTGCAGCATTTCCTGCCTCTTTTCTCTTTGCCTCTGGGACTTCTGGACCCAGCTGAGCTTGGTTCCGGTTCTGGCTGTGGAAGGCGCCACCCCCCCTTCCCCCCTGGTCATCCCACCTTCTCATTCTCTCAGCACAGCCAGCGATTGGATTTGGTGTCGTCCCTGCCGCTAGACACCGGGACTTTAGCTCTCTTAGGCCCAGCACCATTAGGGCTCCACTCGCTCTGCTCAGGGCAAAGGTTGATCAATTGCAGGGATCTGTGGTGGTCGTCATTCATCCTCATGCTGCATCCTGAATCTTGAAAGAGAGGTCGCATCTTCTCTTCACCCTCCTCGCTGTGTTTTGAGAGAGAAAGAGAAAGAGCGAGAGAGAGAAATCGACGAGTCCTCCAATCATCGTTACAACCCACCATCATCTTCTGCTCGCCTTTTGCTTTCTCCCCCCCCCCCTCTTCTCTTTTCCTCTTTTCCTCTCCCGTCCGACTCTCCCCCTCGTCGTCTCGTGCTTTGTTATCATTACGAAGCATTTCCCGGCCTACTTCGCGACCGCCGGCCTTCCGTGGACCTTACCATCTCGCCTCGCCTCTGAAATCCGGGGAAAACGGCCTGATTCCCACTCGGCTTTCGAGAGAACAGACCGTCGCTGCCTCTTCTTACTACTGCTAAGTACCTTGTATCACGAGGTACAGCAGTGGTCTCTGGCAGGGTCAGGCTAGGCCGCAAGTTCAGAGAAGAGGAGCCATCCCAGGGTCGATCCCCTCTCTTTCTCAGCCTCCTAGCCTTCTCGTCCCCAGCCTTCTTTTCGCCCCCCCCTCCTATACCTCTTATATCATATCTTCTCCTCCCCCTCAAGGACCTCTCGATCAATCCTCAACCTCTCTCTGGTTTTTCAGCCTTGCTCACCCTCGCCAACGTTACCTGTTGCAGCCCCAACAGCGTACATGAGCACGCTTGACAAACATCGGCCGCTGGTTCCTGGATTGCCAACCAATAATCCCCCCCTGCGAGACGTCATCGTCACACGATTCCTCCGCTGACCCGCTTCCCCCCTTGCACCCAAAACACGCGGCATCTTTCCTCTCTCCATCCATCTGGAACAGGGCCTCGGGACGGATATTGCCAAACACTACGTGGTATCACGGCTCTCTCGGTTCAGTTGACACCTACGGCGTCTGGCGTGACATTGCATCGCACCGCCAAGCTTCCACTCGCCCCTTTTCTTTCCACTTCCTGGCCGTGTCTTCCCCTTCGTGACCGCCACCCACCCTTCCCTTTTCCCTTCTCCGTTACCGCGGCTAGTCCTCAGCCTGCGCTACTATCTCGCACATCATGGCTACTCCACCAACAGTAGATCCGTACAAGACCCTCGGTGTGGACGCGGATGCAGACGCCGCCGCTATCAAGAAGGCCTATCGAAAGCTGGTCTTGACCTGTCATCCCGACAAGGTCACCGACGAGTCGCTCAGGGAACAGAAACAAGAGGAGTTTCACCGGATACAGCAAGCCTACGAGACCATCGGCGAGCCGGACAAGAGGGAGCAGTACGACAACGAGATCAAGCTGAAGAAGCTGAGGGAAGAGAGAGACAGGATAGCACCCAGAAATTCCCCCACACAGGCTCGGCATGTCAACGTCAACATCTACACCGCCCGCCCGCCACCAGAATTCCGCACTTCGTCCTCCTCGAAACGTTCGCCCTCCAAGGGTTCGTCAAGTTTCAAGCAGTACTCGCCCGACTTCTCGAGGTCCTGGGAGCACAACATCCCGAACCGGTCAAGAACCTCAGAGGATGAGCGGAGGAATCGGCGGACCGTGAGCGATGAGAAGCTGAGGCGGGACGTGGACCGTGAGCGACGCAAGGCAAGAGAGGAGGAGGAGGAGTACGAGCGCAGTAGGAAAGCGCTTCGGCGAGAGCAGGAGAGAGAGAGGGAGCAGCGCGAGCGTGACCGGGAGCGGGAACGCACACGCAGGCTTGAGAAGGATCGCAAGGAGCGTGAGGAGCGGAAAGAACGTGAAGAGCGCGAGAGAAACATTGCAAAGCAGGAGAGGAAAGCAAGAGAACGCGCTGCTGCCGAGAGGGAACGTGCTGAGCGCGAACGGGAGCGCGAACGGGAGCGGGAGCGGGAGCAGAAACGAAAGCACGAGGCCGACGAGAAGGCGAGGGCCAAGGCGAGGACCCCTTATCGCGAGCCCTACAGCGATGAAGAGGAAGAAATCCCCAGGAGTCGAGCCAAGAAGGCATCAAAGAAGGACAGCCCCGTCAGGGACAAGTCGTCCTCCAAGCGGTCGAGCCCTCTTGACGAGAAAGCCCCTGAGCCGTCATGCTCGAACGAGGTTTTCGAGTCGAAGCTGGCGTATGCCGCCTCCTACATCAATTTTCAAAAGCAGCCTAAGAGCACCAAGTCCTCGTCTAAGCACGCGGGGGATGGGACCTTCTCCTCCGCCGAGTACCCCGACCCGAGCAACTGGGCACCCTCAAAGCGCCGTGTATCGGGCGATGCCAAGCACAACAGCAAGATGGATGGTATATACGTCGACACCGGCGTGTCCTCGCGGGACCGCCCTGACGCGGCCAACGTCTCGCCCTCCGCACAGAGCCCGCCGCGTCTGCAGAAAGCCTACACCACCAGCCACGTCCCCCCGCCCGAGCCAATGCCTTCTCGTGCTACCTTCACGCGTGCGCAGACCATGGAGCCCGGGTTCTTTAGCCGGTCCTCTCGTGAGTCCCAGAGACACCGCTCCTCGCGGGCACGGACGTATTCCCTGGACGAGGACGACGCCTACTTCCCGTCCCGTCCCCCCCTCACAACCACCAAGTCAGAGAAGAAGTACAGCGTCAGCCGTGACAGTGGCACGCCGCGGGTCTACGAGACGCATAAAGACCCGTACTCACAAAGCCCGAGCGCAACTTTCCCCAAGGTCAAAATGACGGAGCCCTACGGACCCAACAATCTGTCGACGTCGAAACGATATGACAGTGGCGACTATGCGACCTCAAGCTATAACCCGCCGTCTTACTCCGACTACAACACCGCCACTGCATACGGCCAGCCGTTCGTGACCACGGGCGTGTGAAAAGAGGGCTTCGCTGGGAATCTCGACTAAGCCTTACACCCACGTGTTGTGTTGTATATCTTTTTTGGTGAGAGTGTGGCTGTGGCCGATACTTTTTCTTTCATACATGGGGGTCATTCTTTTATATACTCTACTTGCTTTCGTCTCTGTATCTCTTGGCGTTGGTTGGTACGGGATCATACGGCTGCCCAGAGCAGAGCGGTGTGCCTTGTCTTGTCTGTCATACGGGTCTACCCTTTTTCTTCTTTCCTTTTTGTGTGTTTTCTTATACGGCGTTGACGGGGTCTCATCTCTCTCTCTCTCTCTCTCTCTCACTCTTACTTCGGGCTGCCTCACTACTCACTCACCTTCACTGGACATGAACGAGATATTTCATCCCATGACACCCCAAGATGCAGCAGTAACGACCAGCATGTATTAACGACAAGGCTATTTCTTATCTTCTACCCCCCGAGCGAGAGAGCGAGGGCTTGACTGAGCCGACAAACACCATCATCAATGCACAAGCAAAATTCCGCCGCCGCCGCAGCTGCCCACCCAGGCGAGGAGGATGACCAGCCGGATCAGTATTCATACTCGACAAGAGTGTGAAGAAGGGTGACATGGGCCGGGAGGACTAGTCCCCGCATCAGCATTGATCCTTGGCAGAAGCACCGGCCAATACCTAATCACTAATGGGGAAGCAACCACCGTGGAGAGCCAACTCAGTCAAACACCCGACCAATCCATCACCAACACTCACGCTCAAGGGAAGATGTTTGCACGACCTCGCACATATCATACTATATATAAACCCAGTGATAACCCAGGCATCGATCAACAGGAACCCGGAAAGGGAGGAATTGGGGGGCTTTTCAGCAGGCAGAGGAGAAACAGCTGAAGGCGGAACGAACGAGCATCTTTATGACCCCAAGAATGATATCAATGAGACGACCCGGCTACTATCACTGCTACCATTACTACATAGGCACTTCTTTTGATTTTCACACCTTTGGAGGGATATGAGTATTTATCCCTTCTGTCTTTCCGTGCGAGTCTCGTTTTTCATTTCTTCTTTCAGGTTGATAAGTAGGCAAATTTATCTATCTAGATGATGATAATGAACAATGATGAAAGAGAGCTCTCCTGAACTGACAAGAAAATTACAACACGTTCCGCTGCTTTCTAGTTGTGACTGACTGTGTAGAATTGAATTAAAGAGTTTTATTGATGACAATCTTTTGGTCGCAAGAGATGTGAATAAAAGAGGCATACATATATAGATAGATCATGTATGTGTGAAATACGACGCTTGCGCGCGCGTGTTTATTTTGATAGCCCGCGTATAGAACTATACATGCAACAACCTATGACAGGACGACACCTGGCATCTACACAACTTATATCCTGTACTATCCTATAAAACAACAAAAGAAGAAGAAAAGATTACCCAACCTCCCCTTCTCTCTACTATGCTTTACCCATGTTCTTTCTTGAAATGCTTTGCTACGCCGGCAATGCAACGTACATGGGAATGGGTATCTATCTATCTTTTTGAAAAAGAAAAAGAAAAATTGAGGGGGAAAAAAAAAAAAAAGGGAAGTCTTTCGTCCCTGTCCTACCTCAGGGAGCGTATGTAACTCGAGAAATGTCGCTAGAAGAAAAAAATGATGCTGATGATAGGTCGGTCCTTGCTTCTTGTCCTTTTGTTCTAACTGATGCTCTCCACCTATACAAGCACGTAGAGCGAACAGATCTGGTTGTCTTGATTAGCGGACTATGTCTTTCCAAAGAAGGGGAAAGAGAGAGGGGGTTCAGAGAAGAAAGAAGAAAAATAGTCAACGAGGCGATCCTAGGGACTGGACTTACCATGCTCAAGCCCAAGATCATGGAACACCAAAAGCAAACATTATTCAGCGTCTGCTTGCCGCGAACCCACCTGGTGCGCTGCAGCATGACGATCGGAAGCTGCAGCATCTGGCAGACGAAGCCGTAGCCGCGGAGCTTCTTGGTGATGCAGGCCATGACGATCTCGTGGCCGATGGCGGAGACGAGGAAGGTGATGACGGTGGCGTAGCTCCGGCCGATGTGCGGCCGCGAGGCGCTGTAGACGTGGCGGCGCAGGAAGCTGTACACGGGCACGTTCCACTCACGGCTGAACTCCATCCAGTCGGTGCTGTTCCACCAGTCGCTGTAGAAGTGGCGGTCGGCGAAGCGCGTGATCTCGGCGAAGGAGCCAAGGACGTATTCGAAGATGACGAGGAACACGAGCAAAAAGGTCAGCATGAAGGGGAACAGCAGCCACGAGACGGTCTCGAAGAGGACGAGGAGGAACTCGGAGGCGCTGATGGCCTCGTGCAGCCGCACAGAGGAGCTCTGGAGGATGGGGAGGATGAACTCCTCGGAGATGATGGTCAGGAGGAAGATGCACCCAAATACGGCGATGATCTTGGAGATGAGGTTCTGCCAGTCGATGCGCTCGATGCGCGGGTACTCGATCTCGTAGCACAGGGTCGGGCAGAAGAGGAAGTCCACCCAATTGGACCAGGTCAGGTTCTTTGGGTACGTGATGTTGCCCATGGGGCTTGTCAGCTCCCGCGCCAGGTCCTCGCGCAGCTGCAAGACCTCCTGGTCTTCCTCGTTCTCGGCCTTGTCGTCATCCTCGTCGTGTTTCGTCCGCGTCGGGCTGACGAGCGTGCCGCCTGGGTTCTCGGCGGTCGGGTAGAGGTATGCCGGGGCGCGCGACGCAGTGGAAGGGTTGTCGAGCTCCTGGAGACGCTTCTCCGTCTCGCTCAGGTGCCCGTTGTAGAAGGCATACGAGTGCATCTTCATGAGGATCACCATGGTGTGCAGCAGCAGGAATACCTGTGACGTCCAAGGCCACTGGAGCAGGAACGGCACGGCGATCCAGATGGACAGCCACGCCACCTGGTAGATGCTCTGAACCGCCATCCCGCCCTTGGCCCACGTCCCACCGCTTCGAGCCTTGGCCTTCCTGACATATCTCTGCAGAGGCAGTGCCCCTGAGGCGCTTGCGACCATGGCGAAGTCGACCACGCCCAAGTGCCACAGCTTCACGGTGAAGAGTGTCCATATCTGCACGCGCATGGGATATCCTGTGTCTTTGATGTTTCGCAGCATGGTGGTGATGGCCATGATGGCGAGGCCGATCCAGAAGAGGTTAAAGAAGCCATGGAAGTCACGGTAGTCGGAGTTTGGATCGAAGTGTGACACCCGGGTCGCGAACTCGATGGTCGGGAAGATCCGACGTCGCTGCTCGGCGCGAGCCTGCTTGCGAGCGGTCGAGAGGGACTTGACAGAGGGTAGGGCATCGGCAGGTATAGGGGTCGAGCGGCCACTGTGAACAAGACGAGAGAGGAACCAGGTATCAGCATTTTCTGTCGCCTGGTAACAATGAAGCAAGAAGAAAAGGGGAGATGAGGGGCAGGGGGGCTGTTTAGCAGATACCTTGTCTGGCCTGTCAAGGTGCCAGCATCAGGAGAATCCAGGTAGCCATTGCTCCCCCCAGAGATGTTGGTCAGGTGTGATAGTTGGGAATGAACAGGCTTGCGCGGTCGAGGGCGCAAGATGCCGTCGTTGGTGTCATGAAGCTCAGCAGAAGAAGCCATGGTTGGCGCGGCGCAAGAAGCCTCTCCTAACAAGTGTTGCCTTGTTTCCAGGATTTAGGAATCCAAAACCACTTTCCTTCCCGTCCAAGAAGCTGGGATGGTCATGAAAAGAGCGTACAGGAGGGTTGGTTCGAGTCTCGCGATCGATGGTGCAAGGAGAAGGAAGTTCTGGTGGAGCAGAGGCGATCCAGGAGTTGTCGTCAATTGAATTGAGGATACCGTGTATTGTATGAACTGCCAAAGGGGACAAGTAAGATCGGACTGGTAGATTATTCCCATGTAAACTCCAGCCTCGAAAGGCGCAAATGAGAAAAACAGAGAATATGAAATATTGTTTCTTAAAAAAGATGCGAGGAGTAGGACATCTCCGTAAAACATGCAGCGAGATTTGTCGATGGAACATTATTGTTCTCCTGAGTCCCTGAATTGCTTGAGCTATGCGCACCCAATGCCACCACTTACTTGTTTACTACGTACTACGGTAAATACTAAGTCCTCAACCTAGTACAAGCTTTACGTCACCTCCCGCCTCGGAAGCTAGGGGACATGGGTCAAGCTCGAGCGAGCGAGCGAGCGAATGAATATATTGAATTTCGACCTCAAAACGCCCCAACCTCAAATCTCGAAAAACGAAGCTGGCAGCAACACCTCACAAGATCACCTCGAACTCATGACGCGCAGTCATTGGGCAGCCAAGGCACTCGCCGGTCGATCCAGAAAGCTTTAGAGGGGAAATTCATCGCTCTCTTATCCACACATTTAGTCGTTCATCTACACAACACCCCCTAAGCTCGCCCCCACTCGCCCATCCAATCTCAAAATGAACTCCAGAGACCCTACATTCATCGCAGGCATGACACCGCCAGATCCGCCCTCCGACTTCCAGCAGGCTACAGTCAGGGAGGGGCGACTTTCCTGGCACTTGCAGACTCCTACTGTTGCGGTTCTGGCCTACTTCACAATGACTAGCCCCGCGATCCGGGCGCGTCTACCCAGGTTCATCAGGCCCTTGTTACCCAAAACTCTAACCAAGAGAGAGATCCTAGGCTGTGTCTCGGTGACATCGATCCCTTTTCTATATTGGGACCACTGGTATTACACCCGCGCCGAGCGTGCCGTGGCTGAGAGGGCGGCGTGGGAATGGGCGCAGAGGGCGAGACGATCTGGTGCTGCGGGCGGCCCAGGAACATCGGCGTCGGATGGCCCAAAGAATGATCCCTCAGAAGCTGATATGGAAGACCCTTGGGCCTGATTGGGCTTTATCAGGTTGGGATCTCCTCGTACGCCTCGGGCGGTGAATTCTTATAAACGAGGCCTAGATTCTTACCCCTTCGAAAGATTCTGTGGGTACACAAGAGCTGGGGCGGCGGCGGATGGCGACTCGACATCAAGCACTATGATCCTCTCGCTCGCATCCCCAGGGGGATAGAGGTGCGTTCAGTATGATTTCGGAACCCTTTTCGTGGACTGTCACAAATCTCGACTGCGAATTGGTGTTTTTCGTGCTTTCGACTGTGGCCAAGGCTGGGAATTACCCCCCTTCCTCCTGGGGCTCTTCCGTACAGAAAGAAAAAGAAGAGCAGGTGAACAGAAGCAAGAAGATATTTACAAGTACTGGATTTTGTACTTTGAGTATGACCTTAAGTCTTCTGCGGTGCAAAGTCTGCAATGCCACAGCGCCATATATTTACTCACTACGTCTCCATCCATCCAGTGTGTCAGACAATGTTTCATCATTTGCTGTGCCGATTATTTCCCCCACAAGCCCACTAAGACTGTACGAGACAATGTCGATGGGGTGTCGCTGTCTTTGTTCTGAATATTATGTTTCGAAGTCGGTAGCACCCTTGAACGTCTCTCGGCGGCGGCGGCAGTGAAGACAGCAAATTATCCTGCCCTGCAAGAAAACTCAAGCCTTTGATGACGAAGTCAACAAGTAGGCAGCGGATATGATGCCACTTTTGATCCCATGACGAGGATATTCAGATCGCTCAGTAATAACGATTGCCAGAGATTGGCCGTAATATGGTAGATGAACCTAACACAGCGCTTTTCATACCACGCCCCCCCCCCCCCCCCCCCCCCCCCCCCCCCCCCCCCCCCCCCCAACCCACCCCCCCCCCCCCCCACCCACGCAGCACGAAAGACAAAGCACACACACGCGAGCGAACGATGAAGGAGGGAAGAGGACAACCA
>JACWST010000019.1:44455-63415 GCA_014850475.1 Cryphonectria naterciae
CGAGGTTACCAACATCCCTTAGATAAAACGAATTTACCATGTTTGCCTCTATCTATTACTACCCCCACACCCCCCCTTATTCTGTACGACCCCCCCCCCCCCCCCCCCAATATCCATAGTCTCGTAGCTTGACCAAAACCTCCCATCTTGAGGTGAGCGAGAAGCGACTAGAGGTCAAATACTGGGAAGGGACCTAGATAGTATGAGGATGAAGACACCCACATATGAAAGACAAAATTGTGCCTCCATAGTAAAGTCCAAGGCCTCGTCATCCGGGCTGCCCTGCTTCCAACTGCAGCGCCTGCGACCATAGCAGTTTCATGGAGGGGACGCATTCAATGGTGCAGTGATGACAGTCGAGGTAAGCCGACTCAACTCGCTTGCAAGGTCTGAAGCCTCATGGACGTGCTGAGCTGCGACTCTTTAAATAGCCTGCCATGGTCACTTCAGCTTGTCGTAGTCGGCTAGGAAGCCCTGGAGGCTCCACAACTTCTTGTTCAGTTCGTATGTCCGTCGACCTCGCAAAAGAACCATGGGCACATCTTGAAATAGCGCAGACTCGGTTCTCAGGCGGTCCACGTTTTCTGATCCGAGTAGTTTTGACATGTTATAGACTGGGCAAGCAGCTGCCGGTTTGCCCTCCGTCTCCATCACGTCGAATGGTTCTCCCTCACTGCCAAATGACAAGAAACAGGACCTCCTGACATTTGTGTCTGCCCGGGCTCTGTCGGTATCCATCCCAATGAGGTAACGTCTACCGGCGGTCTCACATAATTGAGACAAATAAATGAGCTCGCCGACAATTTGGCGGCGCAGCTGATCGCTGATGACTTCGTCCATATCTTGGCGCCAGGCTGCTGCCCGAACCAGTCCGGCAATGCTCGGGTTGACCGAAAATCTCATGTAGGCCGAGCTGTACTTGCTCTTCTTGTTGAAAAACTCCAGGAGGAGGTCCCGTCTGGCGAGGGTGTGAGCTGGCGCGAACAACCTGCCCTTTCTCTGAGCTGAGACATCGTTGCTACTCTTGTCAGCAGGTGGGCTGCCGTTCTCCGTGGCCAGCTGGCCTGCAGCCTCGAAGGAGCCCGTGCTATCGGGACCGGGCGTCGTCGAGGGCACAGGCGTCGCCTGAGAACCCGGCTCTGGATCCGAAGTCGCAACTGGACTTGCGGCGGCGTGACTGAGAGCAGAATTGCTGCTGCTGATAGCGCCATCATCATCGTTCTCTGCTTGCCGCGTGGCATCTTCAGACTCCTGCTTGAAATCTGCGGGAATCCACCACAACTCATCGGTTTCCTGGTTCTTCACAAGTCCAAAGTCTTGCAGGAAAGATTTTGGCAAGCGCGTGCGCGTAATGTGACATGTTCTCACAGGTTGCGCCAGAAGCTGTGCTGTTGGATCAACGTCAGCACTATGATGAGTGCAAGTGAGCATTGTGAAGGCCTACCATATGGATTGTTGTACATGAACTGCTGGAACCGACCGAATTTCGCCTTCTTGGGTTTCGCCTTTTTCTTGCCACGGTCCCTTGCCTTGCGCCAGGTTGGGTCCAGAAAGGGTGAGATGGGCAACTGCCCAACGGCAGTGTCTATCGTCTTTGTATCTGGATGGATCTCAGACCAATCATTATAACCAAAATCGTTGTCTAATTGCTCAGTCGCAGAAGATATTTCGTCGCTTGCAGGCTTTTCATCTTTGGTTGAATAGAGTCGCAAGACAGAAGGCCGATATGTCCTGGATACCGAGAGACTGCCTCGTGATATTGCAAAGCACCTCATATCTCAGCTATCAGTGTCCCGGTTGAGGAGTGTGAAACAGAGCTGAGGATCAAGAAATCGAAAGTCGAAGCTGATGAAGGGCTTGAAGAGGTTGGGCGGTAGATTCGTGGGGTCCCGTCGGCGCGTGGTTAGGGGTCTCTAGGAGGTTCCACAGCGCTTCCCTTCAGGGGATAAAGTAGTACAGTACTGTACTTAGTAAGTTAGTAGTATTATAGTACATGCAGACGTCACCTCCAAAGCTTTGCCCCCCCCCCCTTCCAACTTTCTTTGGAGTGTTTACCCCACCAACGCAACCTCTCCTCACGACGGCGCCTGCTACTTGATCGCACGGCGACCATGAATACCCAACGGGCAGCATGGCGTCTCCTGAGAGGTGTCGCGACCACGCGCGGGCGTAAATTCTCCCAATTCTCTGGGCGTGGCGGCTCTTCCGCCCCCTCAATGGCCTCGCTCCCGATGCCATACATCACAGAAGTCACAGTATGACCCAGTCAGCCCGGGCGCGTCCTCTGACAACAAGCTGATGAATCTAGTCTGGAGGTTGGAGGACATGTGCGTCGCCCGTGTTACCGATCACACGCGCTGTGGAATGCAGATTTGCTGACATCTCAGAGCAGCCGACATCTTCTCCAAGCTACTACAGGTGCGCAGCCCCCCCGGAGCAGAAACACGTGAAGGTCGGAGGGAGGCTCTGGTGCTGACCGTTGTACTTTTTGGGTGCTGTTTTCAGGAACGAATCATCTGCCTTAATGGCGCCATAGACGATACCGTCTCTGCCGCCATCGTTGCCCAGCTCCTCTGGCTCGAGTCCGACGCCCCCGAGAAGCCCATCACCATGTACATCAACTCCCCGGGAGGCGAGATCAGCTCCGGGCTGGCCATCTACGACACCATGAGCTACATACAGTCGCCGGTATCGACTGTCTGCGTCGGGGCCGCCGCGAGCATGGCGGCCATCCTGCTGTTGGGCGGCGAGGCTGGAAAGAGATACGCGCTGCAGCACAGCTCCGTCATGGTGCACCAGCCGCTGGGCGGGACCAAGGGCCAAGCCTCTGACATCCTCATCTACGCGAACCAGATTCAGCGGATACGCGGGCAGGTCAACGAGATCGTGAGGAGGCACCTGAACGGGGCGTTTGGGTTCGAGAAATATGATATACAGACGATCAACGACATGATGGAGAGGGACAAGTACCTGACAGCGGACGAGGCGAAGGAGGCTGGGATTGTAGATAAGATCCTGCACAAGAGACCTTCATCTGTAATAAACGCGGGCAAGAAGGAGGACGAGGGTAGCCAGAGCTGATCGAGGTCCAACAGCGGACCGCTGCAAATGTATGGATAGCCGGTGGTCCAGGTCTACCTCCCAGATGGTGATCTTATAATTCCAGCCTCATTTATTCTACTCAAAGACCAGTCTCACTGCACACTTGACATTGATTTTGCGTGATGTAGACGACGATGACGCGCACGAGACACACTGACGAGCAAACCTGCCTGACGTCGCCGAAATGGAAAGCCCATTGTCGTGCTTTCTAGCATGCACGTATTGTACCTATGTTGTCTAAAGCAAGGCTTACAATAATAGTTACCATACAAATACTTCAGAAAACACAAAATGCAAATGCACAGTGTTCTCATCCAAGTCCTGTTGACAAATTAGGCACTCATAGCTACTTCCAGTAATACCAACAGCCTCAAGCGAGAGAAGATTCTGCAAGAATTCTACCAATCACAGCACAAACCCAAGGATGATATTATTGAAACAGCAAGTACTATATATCTATAATCTCCAGATCGACCATCATGATCAACATCCTGAGATACCTAGTACTTACTGTAGTGGTGCATGTCCAAAGGACCCTGTGGCCCCCGTCTCGGAACTGCTGCTTGCAGTGGGTTAACGACAAAGGAGCAAATGAGAGAGCCTGTTGTGTTGCTGACCAGCTCCAGTGGGGAATGTGGGGGAGCAAGGGTCGCAAGGGTGGGTAATTCGGGGCCGATCTCGCAGAGAAAGTTCCAACGTTCGTAGTAGCAAAGTAAAATGCTAGTGAGCTTCGAACACTTTTTGCTGTGTGTCCCTGTGATCTTCCCTGTGACCTCGACGCAAGAGACGCTTTTGCCAAAAATCCGTTGATTGAGTCACACCATTCCATCCTGTACACAGCCTATACAGGAGGGTCTCTATACGGCCATGTTGTGTTGAAGACTAAGAAGAAGAAGAAGCTTAAAACAAACACCACCTTCTCTTCATATCGCCCGTGTTCCACCGTCTCTGTGTGTCTCAATCTGCCCTGGATCTTCTACACAATGGCTATGCCCTCGATCCTGAGAGCTAGGGCTCCCCGCGCCCTGGCAGCAGGTCGGTCTCTGGCCTCGAGCCGTCATGCGTAGGTGTTGTCCATGACCCAATTGATCCCGCCTCGTCATCGTCAAGGCCAATTCATATCCTAACTCACAAACCTCCATCTTCTCCTGCAGTCGCCTGCTGTCGACCACCGCTGCCCGCCGTGCCGCCGATGACGACAAGCTCAACAAAGTCTCCTCCTCCATCACACAGCCCAAGTCCCAGGGCGCCTCGCAGGCCATGCTCTACGCCACCGGCCTGACCGAGGAGGACATGAACAAGGCCCAGGTCGGAATCTCGTCCGTCTGGTACGAGGGCAACCCTTGCAACATGCACCTGATGGACCTGTCCGCGCTGGTCAAGGAGTCCGTGGCCAAGGCCAACCTGGTGCCCTACCGCTTCAACACTGTCGGCGTGTCGGACGGCATTAGCATGGGCACTACCGGCATGCGCTACTCGCTGCAGAGCCGAGAGATCATCGCGGACAGCATCGAGACGGTGATGCAGGGCCAGTGGTACGACGGAAACGTGTCGCTGCCGGGCTGCGACAAGAACATGCCGGGTGTGCTGATGGCCATGGGCCGCGTCAACAGACCCAGCATCATGGTGTATGGCGGGAGCATCAAGCCGGGCTGCTCCAAGTTCGGCGACAAGGCCCTGGATATCGTCTCGGCCTTCCAGGCGTACGGGCAGTACATCACGGGCCAGATCACCGAGGAGGAGCGCTTCGACATCATCCGCAACGCCTGCCCTGGCGCTGGCGCATGTGGTGGCATGTACACGGCCAACACCATGGGCAGCTCGGCTGAGATCCTTGGAATGACCCTCCCCGGCAGCAGCAGCTTCCCCGCCGTGAGCCCTGAGAAGAGGGCCGAGTGCGAAGCCGTGGGCGCTGCCATGAGGCATCTGCTGAAGGAAGACATCCGCCCGCGCGACATCATGACTCGCCAGGCTTTCGAGAACGCCATGGTGCTCATCAGCATCTTGGGCGGCAGCACCAACGCCGTGCTGCACTTGATCCCCATTGCTGAGGCTGTGGGCGTCACGCTCACCATTGATGACTTCCAGGCAGTCTCGGACCGGACGCCGCTACTGGCCGACCTCAAGCCCTCGGGCAAGTACGTCTTCGAGGACCTGTTCAACGTGGGTGGCATCCCCGCCCTCATGAAGTTCCTGCTCAAGGAGGGCCTCATCGACGGCTCCGGCATCACCGTCACCGGCAAGACCATGAAGGAGAACCTCGAGAACTTCAAGGACTTCCCCTCGGACCAGCCCATCATCCGCCCGCTCAGCAATCCCATCAAGCCCACGGGCCACATCCAGATCCTGCGCGGGTCTCTGGCTCCCGGCGGCTCCGTGGCCAAGATCACCGGCAAGGAGGGTTTGGTGTTTGAGGGCAAGGCCAAGGTGTACGACGCCGAGGATCTCTTCATCTCGGCGCTGGAGCGCGGCGAGATCAAGAAGGGCGAGAAGACGGTCGTCATCATCCGGTACGAGGGGCCCAAGGGTGGTCCCGGCATGCCCGAGATGCTCAAGCCCAGTTCCGCTATCATGGGCGCCGGCCTGGGCCAGGACGTCGCCCTGTTGACCGACGGCAGGTTCTCGGGCGGCAGCCACGGCTTCATCATCGGCCACGTCGTGCCCGAGGCCATGGAGGGTGGCCCGATTGCCCTGGTGCAGGACGGCGATCCCATCCTGATCGATGCCGAGAAGAGGGTCATCGACCTGCAGATCTCGGATGAGGAGCTCCAGGCGAGGAAGAGCAAGTGGGTGAGGCCGCAGCCGAGGGTGCTGAGGGGGACGCTGGCCAAGTACGCGACGCTGGTGAGCGACGCGAGCAAGGGATGTGTTACGGATGATAAGCTCCTGACCATGTCGTGAGCTTGGTGGGAAGTAACGAAGAGGCATATATGTATGTAAATAGATACCAGGTAACTTTTGGGGCTAGAGAACGGCGTAATGCAAAAGTGATTTGACTCGAAGAATTCAATCTTGTCTTTTCCAAACAAGATGAAAGAAGGAAAAAAAGCATGGGTGTCTTGTTTAGAACAGGACTATATAAATCTCCTACGCCCCCCCTCCCCCTTTTTTCCATACCCTTTTTTGGAACATTCTGAGAGATGATTGCAATGAAGGCGTGGGCCAAATCACCCCTGTAATAGATACTATCCCCGACCAGATCAGATGAGCGCAAAGAGACACCAGACACCCAAGCAATGCGAAGCAGACCAGCACCAACAAAGACAGTCACCAATCGTCCTTGTTACTCTCTGTGGGATACGACCCATGTCACTTCTTCTTCCAAGCCTCCACAAACCTCGCCTTGTCCTCGACCGTCAGACCAACCCTTTTATTCCTGCCCAGCCGAGCCAGGTTCTCCGCCACCCGGTCTAGCACGCGCTGCTCCTCGACGTTCACGCCCGCCCCATCCTCGGCCCTCGCCCTGGCCGAGCTTCTCGTCTCGCGCCCGCTTGCCTCGGCCAGCCCATCGACCATGCCCGCGGTGTTGTAGATGGCATCGGCGATGCGGATCCTCATGACGTGCGTCGGGCGGCTCAGCAGCCTCCACAAGAAGCTCCACCAGGCGCCGGGCACCGGGGTGGTAATGTCGGGGGATGTGTAGCGGATGCTGACGGGGAAGATCTTGACGTCGCCGGGGACGGTGAGCAGGGAGGGGCTGAAGGGCAGGATGCCCAGGCCATTGGTGGTGGCGCACTCGGGGAAGACGGCAACGACGCGGCGGGGGTTGGCGGCGATGATCTCGGCGAGGGTGGTCAGGCTGTCGTCGGCGGGGGCGGGACGGAGCTGGGCGGGGCTGAGGGCATGCCAGATGGCGCGGAAGAGGCCGACGCGGGAGACCCGGCGGGTTCCTGGGTAGCTGATGGTGAAGATGGGGTCGAAGACGGCGGCGAGGTAGACGGCGTCGACGGGGGAGGTGAAGCTGGCGGCGATGACGGAGGCGGGCGGGGCGCCGGGCATGCGCTCGGGGGGTTGCTGGGAGAGAGAGCCGCGCTTGACACCGTCGAGCTGTAGGTCACCCCAGATGATCCAGGGGATGCCGAGGAAGCCCCAGGTGAGAAGCTTCTGCAGGGCCTGGGGCAGGAAAGGGATGTTGGCGGCGAGGAGGAAGTAGAAGGCAGTGTAGAGGAGGAGCAGTGGGAGCCGGAAGGCGAAGAGGCCGACGTGTAGGAGCTTAGCCGCGGTCGAGGAAGACGAGGTGTGCGGGATGAAGGGGGAGATGCCGGAGCCTGTATGTGTTGGTTGAGAGCATCAGTAAGAGGGATCTAGATTCGATCTGCGAGAGAAGGGCTAGGATTTTGTGCATGCCTCTGTCGCGGAACTGGGAGAACTTCTCCATGGTCGGACGGTCGGCCGGTCGGGGGATTTATCTTTTGCGCCGAGTGATGGTTTGAGGCAGAGCAAAGGATACGTATCATCCGAGGAAGACGAGGGCGCTTAGCAGCGCAGGTTTTCCAGTGAAGATGCCAATCGAAGTTGAGGCGTCTGCTGGGACAAGTGTGGTTGGACTGCGAAGGAGGGCTGAAGTGTCACCATCATAATTTCTCCGTGGTTGAGAAGAGAAACAGTTATAGCTCACAGGCCCCCAAGAACCCGTGGGCCCTGGCTAGGAGCCAAGATACTAACTGTAGCACTGTCTAGCATGTGAAAAATTGGGGGCACGTGCAGGGTTGCAAGTACAACGGTGGTGAACCCCTGTCGGTGACGCCTTGTCCTATGCTTGAGCCTATCGTGGCCACTAGATAAGGTTTGTACGGTGGTGTGCTATGCAGTTGACAGGTGATTTCGGCGTATTAGAAGTGTATAGAGGGGGCTAGAAAATGAGAAAGTCTCCATGGCTCTACCATGGTACCTGTCTCATGGTAATGACTTCCTCCATATGGCATCCTCTCTCAAAGCTCGTTATCGATGTCGAGGAGGATGCCCAGGCAGGTGAACCAGGACACATCCCACTTGACACAAGAGGCAGGCAAGTAAGTACTGCGGTACTACGGTGTGCCCAAACTCTGTGAGAGTCGATGGTTCGATATTTCGGATAGATTCAGCATAGCACTTAAACGTCTGCTCCCGAGTGAGGACCAGGAAAAGATACTACGTATGTAGGAAAAGAGAGGGAACAGAGCACACTGGCAATGGCTCGCTACGATAGGATAACGTCTAACAGGATAATCCCTCTCTTCAACGATTTTCCTTCTCTCATGTATCTATTTATTACGACACAAGAGGCATATGCTGTTGGCTTTTGTCACTGCCGTCCTCGCCCTTAGGAGAAGGGGTAATTGACAAGGCCGTTGTGGGTGGGTGTGATATGAGGGGTCTCAGTACGCATGACGTCCTCCAGCGAGCAGATTGGTCTGTGGAAACATCGGCGATCAACTCGGGTGATACCATCTCGAGAATTGTGAGGCTGGGGTTTCTTGGGGGGGGGGGGTTCGATGATAGGTGCGTGGGTGGTTGATGTGAGTGGAGAAGCTCAGACCAATTCCTGCAGGTCCAAACAGCTGACAGTGCTCTTCTTGTTAGCGGGGTCGACCCCCCTGGAGACCCTAGCATACTACCGCTGTATAGTGCTGATGCTGCTAGCACGCATCCATCCTCTGCAAAGCGCAGCGTGATTGGTAGAGAGCTCGCATGGTTGCCCGCGCAACGACTCAGTAAATAACGGTAATGCAGAAGATCAACGCCCGCACTACCAGGGCTTTCCAACAATCCTGGTCACCACCTGCATCTGCACCAGCCACCACCCACTGCACGAACCGCCGTCCTACAATTGCGACCGCAGGTGAAAACGACTCCACCCCGGCTCATCAGACAGACAAATTGACTGACTGACTTCAATGCTGCACCCTAATCCTTCCTCTGTTCCACTCTCTTCATATTCACCCTGTCTGCCTTCATAGCATCGCTTCCTGGAGCTTCGCTCCTCGCTTCAGTCTTCCTGTTCCATACCGTACTGCCCCATCAACGTATTCTTAACCACGGGTATACAATGGACAACCACTCTGAGAATGCGGTATGTAGCACAAACTGTGCCCCCCCTCCCCCGGCGCGAGTTCAACATCGATGACCTTATCGCCTTCCCATCGCAACCGCTGCTGACCCTCTGCTGTTTGCTTGTGTGTTCTAGCCTTTTCGCGCATCTCAGATGCGTCTTCCAGGAAGTCGACTGCCCGCTCCCAACGCGAGGCCAGGCACTCTGACCGAGTTTACCGAGTCCCAGAGCAACGCCAGACCTCAGCCTTCAATGCTGCCACAGCCTGGCCTTAAGCGGCCCCAGTCGGGGAACGGTGCGTCAACAAAGGCTTAGCTACACCTACACCTGCTGCTCGCAGACGCGCAGCTCCCAGAAGGAAGACTTGCTGATGCCTGGTCCCCCAATAGCAGCGCAGCCTGACCCCAAACAAAGAAAGACCCTCATGGAGAGGGCAGCCGAGTACCCGGAAAGGCACACCGCGGCTTCTGCGCCCGCAGCGCGGAGCATCAACAAAGGTGTCTCACTTGCGTCGCAGTCTGGGGTAAGTTGTCTAGCTACGAGGTGGCGTCCTCTTTCAGCATGTTTCTTTCACAGCACATTTGTGTGTCCCAACCGGACAGAACTCCTGCTCTTGGTACCCGCTCTCAAAAAGCAGCAGACGCTGCTGGCTCCGATCCAAAGATCCGAGCAAGACTACATTCTTCTCTTTCGCCTCGAGATACTTCAACGTACATTTTCGCGAGGGGTTTCCGACGTCCTTGGGCACCTGACGGAATGTGTCGCCTTTTGAAGAACATGCGCCACTCAGATTTTGTAGAGGAGCCGCAAGTGCTTGCTGCTGGCTCGGCGTCAACTCTCTTGCTCGCTACCGCCGGGTCACTCGAGCTCGACGGGTTCGACATTGTCGAGGCTCATGATCTGGACGGATCCAGTGATACCATCGAGCTTGACCATGAAGGCGAAGAAGTCTGTGATGATCAGATGGGCTACTCTTCTCAGGAGCATCAGATGAAAGTCGAGACCGTCATTTGCTAACTACTGTTGTCTACCTAGATCAAACAGCCGTCCACCACGACATCCCTTTCCAGACACCACTCCTCCGCATCAATGTCCTCCGTGTCCTCTCGCAACCCCGGAAGCTTCGCCCAGAGCGTTGGGTCCGGCATCGCCCGTTCTAGTTCAACGATTACGCGGGCCCAGACGTCGATGTCCTTTCATCAGCCCCAGTCTCCGAACTCACGAAAACGCGCCAATACAGCTCGTGTCCGGCCTCAGACGTCTATGAACAGTCGCAATACAGAGGAGGACCCGGCAGCAGGAAAGCAGAACTGTATGATGCCGCCCCCACCTTTCGGTTCCTTACAAAACCCCAAACTCAGAAAGGCTGCGTCCATACAATCCATGGGATGGCATGCCGACTCAGTACCCAAGAGGGATATCTCAATCAGCACTATGATGGGAAACCTGAGTCTCGACGACGAACGTGCGTACCAGAGAAATCAAGTGGTTTCAACCAAAGAGAACCGTCTTCCTAGTCCAACACCAGTTTCTTTGCATCCTTCAAGCAGTCAGATAGGCAACAACATCACTTTCAGGGATTCGCGCAGAAGAGATGCAGTAGTGAACTCAGCTGCGCGACAAGAGGACTCTAGGGCCAGCAATGTTGCGACGCCCAAGACTGTCCACCCTACAGAAGTTGCCCAGCAGATGCTAGATGACTTTGGGGAGTCCCTCCTGGCTTCTACTCGGAAGTACACGGAGTCTCCCACGAAATCTCCTTCCAAAGTACGTCCGTTCTTGACTAAGGATTCTAACCTGCGTACCTTCACAGCTTGGGACATGGACGAACGTCTGATCGAGGTCGAAGCGCAATTTAAAGCCATGAAAGAGGTAATGAACGTCTCGCTGAGCGACAAGAAAGCCATGGAGGAAGTCATCGACATGGCCAAGACGAGAGGTAAGCCGTCATAATGCATGTAGCCAGGATGTTCCTGCCCGGGCGCGGACTGACGTCCTACAGCTAATGACCTCGAACGCGATCGAAACCGACTGGACGAGAAGAACACGGCCCTGCAGAGTGAGCTTGACGACTTGAGACAGCAGACGGCCAAGTTGAGCCTGGAGCTGGACCAAGAGCGCAGGACCCACGAATACAAACTGCAAGACGAGGCTCGGGACCATCGTAACGCACTGGATGAGCTCCGAAGATCGTTGACTGATGAGAGAGAGTCCCTCGGCAGGCGACATCAAGAAGAGGTTGAAGCCTTGAAGAGGCACTACCGAGTCGAGCTGGAGGACGAAAGACACCAGACATCCATAGAACTCGAGGCGCTGAAGCTGAAGCTGGGGTCTGAGCAGCAGGACCTGGCACAAGCTCTCAAGGACAAGGACCGAGAAATATCGGACTTGCGCGGCGAGACTGATGCCTTGCAGTCAGATCTGGACCGCGAGCGCACTCAGAAAGGACACCTTCAAAGGCAGATCGATGATCTGATAGGCACCAACACGTCGCTCGAGGGCACCGTGCGGACGCTGCAGGCACAAGTCCTCTTCCTTGAATCTGACAGCAAGCAGCAATCGGACTCGTTTGCCGAGATGGAAGCCAGGATGCAGGAGGCCTTGAGGACTGCGGAGGAGGCACGACAGAAGCTGATCAAGGAGGAGACTGAGCGACGAGTGCTCTTCAACAAGTACCAGGAGTTGAAGGGCAACATCCGAGTTATGTGCCGGGTCCGGCCTGTCCTTGAGAGCTCTGAAGGCTCTGCTGCAGAGCTAGACTTTCCAGATGACAAGACTTCGGCCCAGATCTCTGTCAAGGGGCCTGAGGAGAAGAACAGTCTTGGCAGGATCACCACCAAGACCTTCCCCTTTGAGTTCGATCGTGTCTTCACCCCTCAGATCCAGAACGAGGAGATCTTTGGAGAGATCTCCCAGCTGGTACAGAGCGCGCTGGACGGATACAACGTGTGTATCTTTTGCTACGGCCAGACCGGATCGGGCAAGACGTACACAATGTCCTCGGGCGATGGCATGATCCCGCGCGCGACCAAGATGATCTACGAGACGGTGCACAAGCTGAAGGAGAAGTCCTGGACGTACACGATGGAGGGCAACTTCATCGAGGTCTACAACGAGGAGCTCCACGACCTTTTGACGCCTAACAAGGACCAGAAGAAACTCGAGATCCGGCATGACGAGGTCCGCAAGACTACGACCGTGCTCAACTGCAAGAGTGTCACACTCGACTCCGAGGACACTGTTGAGATCATGCTTAACGAAGCGCAGAAAAACCGATCAGTAGCCGCGACCAAATCCAACGAGCGCTCTTCCCGGTCACACTCGGTCTTCACGCTCAAGCTGATTGGCGAGAACTCGGCTACCCATGAGCGCTGCGAGGGAACTCTGAATCTGGTTGATTTGGCCGGTTCCGAGCGTCTCAAGTCGTCTGGTGCCGAAGGAGACCGCATGAAGGAGACGCAGAACATCAACACAAGCTTGAAGTCTCTGGGAGATGTGATCGAGGCTCTTGGCACTGGCCAAAAGCACATCCCCTACCGCAACTCGAAGCTGACGTACCTGTTGAGGAACTCGCTGGGAGGCAATTCTAAGACGCTCATGTTTGTCATGGTGTCGCCACTAGAGGCACACCTGAACGAGACACTGTCGAGCCTGAGGTTTGCGACCAAGGTACGTCTTCTCTGCAAGCGCCCGTTATTTCTTTCTAACGAACATGACTGACTGACTGTATGCAGGTCCATAACACGCACATCGGCACGGCCAAGTCTACGAGAAAATCCAAGAGCGAGTCATGATTTCTCAGAGGAAGCGTTGCAAATGTCATAAGAATAGATGGGCGGATGAAATGTACAAAGGGGGGGGGGGGGGGGCGGCGGGCGTTGGCGATGATACCAAAGAAGTCATGTCTTTTTTTCTTTCTAATACCTGGTCTCGACTTTCTCATGTTGCGCTGCGAGTATCTTGTCTTGCATACAACACCAGCCACTGCATTATTACGTGGTGGAATTTGTTCACGTTGGAGTTGGAGGCTTTTGATGATGATGGTATGCAGTACACCATCGTTTGGATTGTTTGCGAGGCATGACTTATGACGAATAGATCAGTATATCGATCACCAATGCTTGAATTGGAAACTTGCGGAACGGCCAAGTTGTGCTGAGGTGTTTGTTCAGCTGAGCAGTGGTCAGGGCGAGCAGCGAGGCGGACGTAAGCCAGCACTGGTGGTCCGCCAGAGAGCGACTTCTCGTGCGAATATACTGTTTTCCCAATCCTCATATCACATGAATATGATTTATCCATTGGTCACTCGCACACTTGCTCCTATCTGAATTAGACGATCATGTTTGTTGTCAATGTCAAACATTCTCTATTGGTGTGGATGGATACAGAGTATTTGGTTGTGAAGGGACGTCCACCCATTTGAGACTCGCTTCAGGTTTTGCGTGGTCTCACTATTCCATTGTGTCAATCTCTTGGTCGCGGTGCTCAAGTGTTTGGTCACGATACATTCCGAGCGCTGCAATTATTGCGCCTAGGAATAGGTGTGATTTTAGAAAGTTGAAGTGATAACATAGCAAAGTCGTTTGAATTAAGCGTGAACGTCAGACTCCAGATACATACATAGTAGTAGATCCCTGTGTGCGGCTTCCATGTACAAGGATAGGGATCTCAGGCCCCGGGGGTTGGTTTCAGTGGGACATCGTCCATAGTACTGGAAATAGCCTGGTCCTCTGTATTGCTGTACCTTGCACGTCGCGTCACCTCAAAACACTGTGAAGCCTCTTGAGGGCTCTTGCCCATTGACGTTGACACTGTCTTTCTCGAACATGTCCAGGTTGACTCGCTACACTCTGCCCTAATCTTGGTTGAAACTCGGCTCCTCCTCTTATAAACATGTTCTTTCGTTACTGCTGAACAGTCCTCTTACGGAGCAGAAGCCAACAACATCTTTTGTCCCCATTTCCCCTCCTCGTTCTCCTCGACTATTATCACCACGCACCATTCTACTCTGTGGGATGCCCTCCATGCCTGATGGACAAGAAAAGGGTCTGGCCAACTCCATCTGGGCCCGGACACCGTTGAACACTGGCCGATCGCCGTATTACTTCAAGAGATCAACTACGACTACTGTCCAGGTGTCTCACACTCAGACCTTTGCCGCTCCTCCCGCAGCACTGTCAACGACGACGACGACGACCAACGGATCCACGCCTGCCCACGATGGACCGATGTCGAGCTCCCCGCTGTCCGGGCCCCCGAACGAGAGCCACGTGCTTGCCGACCTCGAGTCCGCCCTCAGACGAGTCCCAACGCCTTGGGCCGAAGTGGCTCGCTACGCGAAGATCGTAAGGCGCCTGAAGTGGAAGCTGCCCTTTCTGGCCCACGGCTATAACGCTGCCACCGACCAGACGTATACCGGCGAGCAACGGGAGGAAGCAGAGCTGATGTTCAAACTGGACTTCTTCGAATACTACATGCTACTGGAGCGCGCCCTGGTGCACCTCCTGGGCGTCTTCGGCATAAAGATCACGGGGGGTTTTGGCGACAGGCCCGGGGGAGATGCAACCAGCCGCCACCGTCAGCAGGGTGACCATCGCTTCCACGCCAATGTGCTTGGCGCCCTCGACGATCCAAGAAACCCCTTGCACGAGGCTCTCGGCAGGAGTGACGTCCGCTCTGCGCTTACGCGGGCCAAGGAGCGTAGGTAGTTTTTTTTCCTCCTGCACACCGTAGTAGAGAGGTTGATGTACTGTAGCTAATGCAGAAGTGACACATGCAGTGCGGAACCGTTGGAAGAATGCAGACGATCCAGATGCCGCGTTGGCCGTAAGGCTCACCGCTGGTGGCCGCGCCGCTCGGCCGCTCAAGGAGTATGATCTGGGGTCGATCCTGGACCTGATCTTTGCGGGCTTCGACCATGGCTTTCGCATTGCAGACCAATATGTCGCCCAGGTGCAGTCGCTGGCTCTCCAGCATGGGGTAAACGGAAGTGCAGATCCTGCCAGCGAGCAGACAGAAGAGTGGGAGTTCATGACAGATGCCATGGACTGGGAAGCGGTCTAGACGGCTTCGCACATACAAGACGGCAGGCGATGATGATCCACTAGCGGCTTTTGCTTCTTCTTTTTTCCGGCGTTACTGGGGCTTCTGGATATTCTACATGGGTGCGGCATTCGCAAAAACCTGGGTGTGGTAGGGAAGACTGACTTTCGGCACAAGTGATACCCCTAAAGCCGACAACGGCAGTATATTTTATACTTGAGACGAGATAGACTCACCTAGAAATCATGTATACGAGATAACGACATAAAGTTTACCCCCTCCCCCCCCCCCTCTTTCTCTCCAGAACCGACGCTGCAAGTGAGGAGGGAGGAGGGAGGCAAAGGTATGATGAGTCTACGCTACATACATGCAGCAGACAGGTCCCTCGATCCTCGTCCATATTATTTGAGAGCAACACAGAAGGGCGTGAGAATACGCCTATTACTGTTGGCATCTGACAACCAAGATGGAACGAAATTGATTGGGAAGGCCATTCACTCACTGGCCGCACAAACACGTGCTTGTGAACCATTACTTATAATTGGATACTTTAAGTTTAGTAGATAAGTAGGGCTCCCTCCCTCGTCTGTAGCTGGCCTGTAACCATGGAGGTCCTAGGCAGTGCTGGGGGTTACCGGATAAGCTGCGAGCCGGTGCAAGTGGCGTCGTTCAGATCGTTTAGCTTGATGGCGGAACACGGGGGGCCAGGGCGGGTACGGCGGGGGCTAGGACCAGGGTGGCTCAGGTGGTATCATTATACTTTGATCCAGCTGCTGCTACTACTGCTCGCAGCATGTATTGATTTATATGCCCTAGCGTTTCTCTCTCTTCCTGGGCTCGATGGCTTCCTGGAAGAAGCTCCCTGTGCAGTCAATGCCTTCTATGTAGTTCGTCGCCTTCTTTAAATTCACAAGACAATCGCGCCATCTCAGGTCCAACGCTGCTAGACTTCTGTTCCAGCCTAGCGCTTCCACCCCAACTACCATGGCGAGCCTGATGGGCTTCTCGAGCCAGACAGGACTTCCCTTGGACTTGGCGGTCCAAAAATGGCAAGCCAGCATCTCCATCGTCCTGATCTCGCTGCTCGCGCTCTTCCTCAAGATCACATGGCAGCCGGCGTTTCCCAAGTCCGCTCCAAAACTGGTCAGAGAGTGGCCCATCCTCGGCGCCCTGGCGCTGTACGGGCGGCGGAAGGCCTTCTTCGACAAGGCCGTCAGCAAGTCGCCGACGGGCAACTTCAGTACCTATATGGGTAGGTTCCAGATCATCGGTGTGTCGGGACTCGAGGCCAGACAGAGCTTCCTGGACAGCAAGGACCTGAGCATGAATGAAGCGTGAGCAGCCGCCAGCAGCAACCGTCTCCCCCACAATCGTCGAACCCCTGACGATACGATACCTCTCGATTGCTGACTGCTATCTCCGTGTTCGTATGTGGAGACATCTAGCTACGCCACACTGTTCACCGCGAGCCCTGACGTGGGTGGGATAAGGGACCAGCAGGACTTGGCCGAAAGCCACGGCGCGTGGATGGTCCGGAACATGACCAAGATCGTCTCGCGGGAGACCCTCCTGAAGTGCCTACCGCTCCTCGTCTCGGACACGACGTCTGCATTCGAGCGCCTGTTGCTACAGCTGCACCACGACGACGACGATGACGACAGCTCCAAGAGCAAGAAGGGGATCATAGACCCTGCCGTAGTCAACTACGACATCGTCTACCAGCTCACCATGCGGACGGTGGGCGCTACCGAGATCGCCAACGACCCAGCCCTCTCCGCCAAGACGCTGAGACTCTTTCAGGAGGTCGAGCGGAATGCTAGTACCGTGCGCATCATTTTTCCTTGGCTCCCTACGCTGGGCTGGCTGAGGCAGATGTATGCTGGGGCGCGGTTATATGGGATTTTTGATAGTATCGCGAAGGCCAGAAAGGCAGAGGGGAGGAGGGAGGAGGATACTATGCAGGTTTTCTTGGATGCGGATACAGATATGGTGAAATTGACCACTGTGAGCTTTTGCCTTTTTGTATTTCTCTTTCCTTTCTCCTCCCCATCTCATGCCTCATCTACCAGCCGTGAGACAGCCGGTTTTCTCCAGCATGAGCACGGCCCCGTTTCTTGGTCTCATCATGCTAACTCTGCTATAGTTCATCGTTGGGTCATTATTTGCGGGGCAGGTCAACACCGGTGTTAACGCCGGCTGGATCATCATCTATCTCGCGACCAACCGCGAATGGTACCGGCGCGTGCAGGCCGAGGTCGACGCCTCGCTGCAGAGACACCGGACCTCGCCCTCGCAGACCCCTCAGGAGATATTGGCAACTCTCAGCCTGGAGGACTGGGAGGCAGAGTTCCACTTGATCGAGTTCTCGCTACGTGAGTGTATCCGTTTGGCCACAGTGGGTGTCATGTTCCGGCGCAATATCGGGTCTGGCGACCTGCCCATCAGCAAGGAGTCGGGAGAGATCGTGCCGCGGGGCGCGTTCGCCATCTACGCCGTCGATGACGTCCATATGAATCCGGACGTGTACACGGCCCCAGAAAGATTCGACCCCGGCCGCTTCCTGCCAGAGCGTGCGGAGGACAAGAAGACCACGCATGCGTACATTGGCTGGGGCGCGGGACGGCATCCGTGCATCGGCATGCGGTTCGCCAAGCTGGAGGTAGCCATCATCACCGTCTTCTTCTTTGCGCTGTTCGACTTTGAGCTGGTCGACGCCGAGGGCAACGTGCTGGACGAACCACCGCCGGTTGATCGACAGGCGTTCTCGGTGCCGAGACCTGTCGATGTAACGAGGCTGAGGTATACCGCGCGCGGTAGGAAATGAGTAACTGAGCACTTGGAGGTGAACCCTCGAACGAGAACGAGAATGTGGAATGATGACCATCAAACGCGCCCGAACGGCCTGGGTGTATCATAAACTCGTGCCACATGCGTGAGGATCACTCCCTTCCTTAGGCTTGATCACCTCCCTCGGCGGCGGTGGGCCGGTGTCACTACACGTTCTTTGACTCTAGTCACTCAAAGTGACCTGTGGCCTTGGATTGCTATTTATATGGTCGACGTTCTGAAAACTTCTCTTGAGTATCAGGGGACAGATTCAGCATCAACGCGTAGCATAGCATCAACGCGTAGCATAGCTTCTTCGCCTACATCAACTTTGAATCGCCCTTTTAGCCAAGCACACCGCTGCCTCGTACGTTTTGGCAATATTTGATTCCTTTTTACAGCAGTTAACGAGATTTAGAGCGTCAGGAGCATTGTCTCGGCTTGTTTATTCACACGCTCGTCTACACTGGCTAACAAGGTTTATTTTCTCTCAGCTAACGCCTCCGAGGGTATATTTACGATGGACCGCGACCCTCCTGGAATTCCTTCCGAGCATGGTCCTCCCAGGGACGGTGCGGGTAGAGGACGCAACAACCCCGTCATGATCGACGACTTTATTAAAGAGAACTTGACCCACCTAGATATCGGTCCCTGGGCCTTCAGGATCTGGGTAGAGGCAAAGCACAAAGGTAAGCTCGGACCATGCCAAAATCGCAGCTGGGCCTGAAGAGCGCAAGGAGGTCTACAGTGAAATGGATGATATTCACGGAGTTACTGAGTGTTGATCTGGTGATGGAGGGATGTTGTTACTGGGAGAATGGTCACTGGTTAACATAGGCAATCGGGCCTAGGATAGTTGCTTTTTCTTCTTCTTTTTTTTTTTTTTTTTTTTTTTTGTTTGGCGGATGAATGTAAGGCTCGTCTTCTAGTATATGGGCTGCTTGAGTATATATCATATT
>JACWST010000019.1:63425-74542 GCA_014850475.1 Cryphonectria naterciae
CGCGGGGCGCGGTGAACGGGGTAGTCTAGGCGTGGAGTTGTGAGTGTGTTTCAGGGGTGTTGTTTTTTGGTTTAGTTTGGTGGTGTGGTCGTTGGATAGTTGCTTTTTCTTCTTCTTTTTTTTTTTTTTTCCAGACCAAGACCGGCGGATGAATGTAAGGCTCGTCCTCTAGTACATGGGCTGAGTGAGTATATATCATATGCACTTTGTCTCTGGTGACGAGTCTTCCAGCTGAGAAGCATCAGCAGAACTAACGCAGTTCCTTGAGAACATAAATCATAAAATCATTAAGTGCCTATCAGTCACTGACTATCACAGCTGCTCGTACACTGCTAAATATTACATGGCTTGCAAACTCTTCATCCCTGGCCAAGGAAAAATAGAATAAAACAAGTCAAACGCCAGCAATACAGATCAAAACGCGCACAATGTGTGTGAGAGAGAGGGGGGGCTTGTAAAGTCGTCCTCCCTCTGTGATTGCACATCAAAATCACTCGGCATAGCCAACCAGCAGACTGCAGCATTCCCACTCGGCACCAGCGGTCTGCCTCCAGACAGAGGAAGTGACCGCCTCGACCTGCTCATTTTCCTGCGCGGTCTTGCCCATCTTGTACAGGGTGACCCTGCACATGGTAGCCATGGACATGAGGCCGATCTGGCTGACAACGCGGGTGTCCTTGTGGATGCGGTACGAGGTCCAGGGCTTGACCTTCTTGAGCTTCTCCTCGAGCTCGTCGCGGTCGGTGGGCTCGGCGGAGCCCAGAGTGACGGGGTCGATGACCATGCAGTCCTTGGCCATGTACTCGAGGACCGAGTCGGGCTCGTCGCAGTAGGCGCGCCACAGGAGCGTCTCGCAGTCGATGGCGTCGGACAAATTGCGCTTGGCGATCGTGTTGCGCTCCTTCTTGGGGGGCTTCTTGGCGCCGCGGTCGTGGGTCACGTCCGAGGGGGAGCCGTTGAACATGCCGCCTACTTTTCCGTGGGCTTGCATCTGGCCTTGCATCTCGCCGCCTTGGGAGGACTGGTTTGTGAGGCCGAGGAGAGACATGATTTGTTTATTTGTTTGAGGGTTGTAGGTGGGAGATTGGTGAATCTTGGGAAAGGATCTTGTTGGGTATGTCTTGTAGTATGTGGTAATAGGATATATAAAGGTGACGCTTCGTGTAAGTCGTCGACTAGGTTTTTTTTCTGAAAGTAACAACAGTTGCAAGATTCAGGTTGAAAATCGGAATGGTTACTTTTCTTTTTATTTGGGAAGAATGGAAGAGAAAGAGGAAAAAGATGACGAGCCTCGAATGCAGAGAGGGGAAGGGGGGGCCATTCGTCAAGTAGAAATGTATGTAACATCTAATACTGTCCTCTCTTACGTTTAAGCCATTTCATCATCATGAGGCCCTTGAAAACAGGATCTCAAGGAGGGCTGACGTCAAAAAATCCCAGGGTCCAGAAGGACATGTGGGGGGGCGTTGCAGCGGGTGGGGTCGGGAACAGAGGAGGGTACGAGTGGTTTTGGTGGGCTTATGGTATAAATTGTATGTACCACAGCATGCGTACCACGAAAATGCCAACAAATTAAACGTCAAGTTCAAGAGTCAAACTACTGTATTGCTATGTAATGCGCATCAGAAAAGTAATACACACATCACTCAATAGTATGTGTCACATGTGCACGACACACATGTGGGCCTCTTGTTGTTGAGATGTGGTGTGCAATTTCGCGAGACCATATGTTGCTGTAACCTCTGCTGACAACGCTGCCATAGAAGGTGAATAGTCAGTCGTTTGTAGCATAGAAGCAGATTCTGCTTGACATGCTTGCGATATCTATACAGTACCGGACATGGAAACCCCCGCCGGGCCTTTCGACACAAGGGAAACTATCAGTTTGAATAAAGCGTCCTTCGTGGAGAACGGACTATCAATCACTGGTAATCCACACTGATCTTGGACCACTATTTTTGTTGCACAGCGCATCTTGGGGGAAGAATCATGATAGTTCCCCAAAAGCAGAAGTCGAATGATCACACATACATTTTCATATCCATATACACACGTGTAAGTATATACACTTTGAAAGAGAAATCGCTTTCGGGTGCTGAAACGCCAATCGGATCAGAATATATGCGACATTGAATCACCCCCGCCGCCTTTCTCCTCCGTAAGCTCAAGACGGAGTCTGAGCCGCAAAGAAGTCCTCAAACAGAGCAATCTTATCGGCAGAACCCGCGATGGGGATCTCCTCCCACGCACTGCCGACACGGAAGGTCGTGTTGTCAGCGGGCGAGTTGGCGTTCCAGGTAGCCGGCAGGGTGGTGGTCTCGTTGGTGGACAGGGTCGAGTTGCTCGGATCGCTCGTCTTGATGAAGTTGACCCAGTAGGCGCTCAGGAGACCGGCGACGGTGTAGTCGTGCGTCGTGAGGTTGCTGGCGCCCGCCTGCGCCCATAGGTTGTTCAGGGCGTAGGGGATCTCGCTACCGTGGCTCGCGCGGCCGTTGCTCAGCGGGGAGGCGTAGTCCCAGTAGTACGTGTAGGTGGACAAGCCTCCGGACGAGTTGGTGTAGCCGTCGGCGAAGGCCCAGCTGCTGACGCGGGCCTGATCGCGGATGAGGGTCTGAGTATCGTTGGCGGATGGATAGAGCGCGGAGAAGGAAGAGGCCCAGCTGCTGCCGTACCGGGACTGGAGCAAGGTCTGATAGCCATCCGTGGTGGTGGTGGCGGCGGCGCTGGTGTCTACATCGGCAACATGGCCCGTCAGGAGCGGGACCTTGGTGACAGAGCCGTTCTGCAGGTCGAGGCCGTACGTCTCGGGGATGAGGTAGTAGTCGAGGATGGGCCTGAAGGACACGTTGGCGGTGGCCTCGACGAGCTGCTCGTACGACAGGGCGCGCGCCTCGGCCACGGTGGACACGTTGAGGCCGCTCAGCACGCCGGCCGCGATGTCCTTGGCGTACGACTGGTTGTAGTAAGCACCAGCGCCAGCCTCGTGCTGAAGCTCGGGGTCGCTAGGATAGCGGAGCCCGGACTGGGCGATGGCGTTGTGGATGTTCAGGTCGAACTCGGCCACCTGCTCGTTGTTGAGCAGGTGTAGGACGGTGGCGGCGCCGCTGCCCTGGCCAGCGATGGTGATGTGGTCCGGGTCGCCGCCGAACAGGGCGATGTTGGCCGACACCCACTTGAAGGCGTGGAGCTGGTCCTCCAGGCCCCAGTTGCCGGTGGCGTTGTTGGGGGCCGGGGTGTTGCCGAAGCCCTCGACGAGCTGCGGGTCGGCGAGCCAGCCGAGCACGCCGCTCCGGCGGTTGTATGTCACAAAGATGATGCCCTGGGAGGCCAGGCCGGAGCCCTCGTAGACGGACTGCGGCGGGACGGTGCCCTCGTCGGTAGTCCAGAAGACCACGGGCAGGAGGTCGTCAGCAGACGTGGCGGGGGTCCAGATGTTCACCGTCAGGCAGTCCTCGCTCTCGCCGTACTGCGCAACCACGTCCTGGGGGTTGCCAGCGAAGGGACAGAGGGGGCCAAAGTCTGTGGTGTTTTTGGTGCCAGTCCAGGCGGTGGCGCGCTGTGACTCGTTCCAGCGGTTGACGCCCGACGTGTCGGCGCCGTAGGGCACGCCGCCGAAGAAGGTGATGTCCTTCCAGTTAGGCACACGGCCGCCCTGCGAGCTGTTCAGCGCCGCCCTGCCCTGCACCACACCAAAGTCGGTGATGTTGATAGTGGTCTCGTATAGGGGCGAAGCTGCCCAGCCCGCCCCTGCCAGGCTGGCGGCAAGCGGCAGGTACGAGGTACGCATGGTGGCTGCCTTCTATAGATGATCAAGTGCCAGAACTTCTTTCCCGAAACTGCAGCGACATACAAGGGGCGCGGCTTCCAGTCTTGTCCCTCGAGACTTGAGCTTTTCTGAGACGGCTATCTCCCCTTTGTTGGTACACACATATATATATATATATATAAATATCTATATCCAAATAGGATCCTCTCTGGGAGGACATCCTTGGTCCATCCGTCGTAACTACGCCCAACCTGCGAGAATCACTGTCATGCCGTATTACGACGTCTCTCCTCCATCGAAGACAGGGGCCAGTAGACGCAATAACAACAGCCGGATCAGCATTGCCGCGGGGGAGGGGGAGCGAATGAGAGGTGCATGCAGCATACAGTTGCAGTCGGTCAGGGCGAGCCCCAGTTGGAACGAAACATCAACACAGAGTGGAATTCACCCCGTCCAGACAAGCTCGGCCGTCCGCCTGAATGCTCGTCCGGACCGCGGCAAGCCCTGATGATCGTCCATCGACAAGAGGGGATGCTGCTGCATAGAGTTTGGGTGAGCTGAGATCGGCTTTATGGAACCCTGGGGCAGTATCTCGGTGGTAGCGGAGCGCAGGTAGATATGTAATAGTATACGTAGGCGAGCCAGGCAGAAATCCCTGCCGCATGACGCAGCATGCAGAAGTTCGTGTTCTTCACTGCCAGGCACGGCAGTGCTTTGACGGATGACGAATCCGCCCTCGTTCACTGGGCCACATCGGAGAACTCGGCCAGAAGTTGTAGAACCACCTCCCCAAGCGGTAGGGGAGAGGGGGGGAGGGGCTGGTGGAAGCAAGGTAGCAGTGTGGTACGTATGTGGAAATGATCTTTGTGCGTGGCCTCGATGCTTGTTGTCCAAGCTTGCTCTGCCGGACTCTTGTCGCGGTATGGGAAGCGCAGCCTATCGTGGCCTCCTCGCGTCTCTGACAAGTGGTACCTGCAGCAACTGACCTGTCATGAACCTTGGCGCTATCCCTAGATAAGTATAGTGTCAGAGTAAGGAAGCTGGTCGATCGTCGTGTACCTGCAGTCAATACCCCTTACCGTAACTTAAAAGCACGATGGTATCATCTTCGACCAGTCGGTTGCCTGGGACGTTTCATTCCTGTGTTCTAATACCTTTTATATATGCTATACAGACACGCAGAGCACTAGAATGAACTATTTAATATTGAGTCTGCCCCCCCTCTAACAGTAGGTGGGTGTCAGTTCCTTCAGGAGTCATGACCGCCTGCCATTGGTCCCCTGGCCAAGAAGTGAGAAATCGCCGAAAGTAAGCAGCCCCTTTCTCAATAGGCAACAGAGTTTGTCTCAGAATCTCCCGAAGTAGGATTCAGAGATCCTTGAGATAACGGTACGTTTTGCTTTTTATGTGATGGAGATTTGTCACGTATTGGAAACCCAAATGTTTTGTCTCCTTATTGTATGATTGCTTTTCGTCTTTCTGGTGGCTTCACCGGACGTGTGATCTCTGGTCATCCAACATCAACAACGTCGTCGTCGTCCCCATCAATAACTTCATCAAAGACAAGAGGAACCAAAAAGAAAGGGGAAAAATCCCGACTTATTCCCGGCAGGAGTGCAAAAAATGCCGAAGGTGGCCTCTCGCCGTATTTGGTTATAGAGAACAAAACCACAAAAGAAGAAACCAGGCTTTCCACACAACCTTCTGTTTTTTCTTTGGTTATCACCAGTAAAGATCCAAGTGTTGTCTAAACCCATCTCTTATCAAAATACAAACCTCCTAAACAATGTTAGAAAGTGAGAACCCCGGCCTCGTCTTCGAGGCGGCGGACGGCAACCACCCAGCAAGCCTCCGTTCCCACGTCCCCCTCGTCCTGATTCATGACGGCGGCGGCACCTCGTTCGCCTACCACTGCCTCAACCCCCTCGGCCGCCCGACCTACGCACTCCACAACCCACGCTTCTACTCGCGCAAACCCTGGGTCGGAGGCATCCCAGAGATGGCCCGCCACTACGTCGACCTCCTGCGCAAGCGGGTCCCGCGCGGCCGCATCCTGCTCGGCGGCTGGTCCCTGGGCGGGATCCTGGCCGTCGAGATGGCACGCCTGCTGGCGGGCGACCCAAACCACCATGTCATCGGGCTCGTCATGGTCGACAGTATTTGTCCTTCCGACCTGCGCCTGCAGCGGCGCAGGCAGAGCCTGGCGGGCAGGCGGGTGGTGCCGTTCCGGGGCGCGGCGGGGGCGGGCACGAAGCGGGACACCATCGAGCGCGTGCAGTGGTGCTTTTCGGAGGCGGTGAGGGCGCTGGAGGTGTATGAGCTGCCGCGGTGGGAGGAGGATGAAAGAGACAACGAGGACGAGACGGTGCCGGCGGCAGAGGAGGGCTCCTGCCCGCCTGCCATATTACTCCGCGCCGAGGAGGCCGTGCCTGTGGAGCTTGACGAGGTGAGCCTGGTTGACACGGCTCGTGATGATCTGGCGCTCGGGTGGGACGACTACAGACCAGATTTCTTTACGAGGATCATTGATATTCCTGGTCACCACTTCAGCGTCTTTTCTTGGAACAACGTGGACACGGTGTCGGCCAGGCTGATGGAGGCGTGCAAGAGGCTCGAGACGATGGCTCGTCGGAGGGATAACAAACCAAGCCCGGTGGCGATTCGGTATAGATGAGCTATACATTGGTGGTGGTGGTGATGGTGATGGTGAATAGACCAAGAAGGGCTTCTCACGAATGTTTTATTTTCTTTACAATGTCGGCCATTTCATGATGGGTCTTTGGTGGAGGACAAGGAGCAGGAAATTAGAAATACCCTCTCGGTACAAGAGTACAAGCGACCAGTGTTGTTTAGACCAGCTACCAATACCATTCAGTAATCATGTTGCAGATATGCACCGTTGCCTATTGACCGGCCCAGAACAACAATTGGTACTATGGCAATGCCGGGTATTCTCGACCTGCCACTCAACCCTGAACAACACATTGAAGCTGACGTTCTTGGTCTCTCGCGGATAACCGTTCGTATCTCCTGTGTTCAAGATGACCGAGCCCTCGGATGATCGACCTCGTGACGTCGAGGTTGTACCAGCGTCTGTAATGATAACAAAAGCAGCAATAGAATCCCTTGGTCGCCGCACATTTGGCCTGCGCTGCGTGTGAGCGTGTTTGGTAATGGCCCTCCTCTCAAGGCGGCACTAAACATTTGTGCCGTTCACAAACAAAGCATGTCAATAATCCAGTGAAAACTACTAGATAACCTGAGCCATTCTGAGCTGTCAGTATTGTTGTTCTATCGACCTTGCTGCGTGGAACCCTCGAACAACAAAGCGTGAATCCACGGAGAAGAAAAAAAGCCAGCGCATCTGGAGACACAGCTAGTTTCTGACTTGCCCCTCTCGGTGAAGCCGAGCGTCATGCGTGCTTGGACTTGTCCCAAGATTCTTGTCTGTCCTCCCCCCTCAATGGTGCGGAAACGGAGTCTCTTGTGTGTCGTCTTGTCACTCGCTGCAGTGGCCGTACACCGACCAAGGTTGGGCTCAGCTGTGACTTTTCAGCAAGCCCAAGGGAAGGCTTGCGGGATCCATCTTCACGAGGTAACACTCAGCTCATGTCATGCAAATTGCCGCGCCTGGCAAAAGTACCTGCTGTGAACTCCACCCAAAGCATGACCAGGTAGGGTTCTAGGAAGGCTTTAAGTTGGACAACTCAGCAAAAACGAAAGAAGAGAAAAGAAAAGAAGGGAAAAGAAAGTCTAGAACAACCTCCCCTACCCCGTTGCAAAAGGAAGGATCCCGAAGCCAAGCGACTGCGGCACCGCTCCGACCTCTTGCGGCCCCACGGGAGAAGAGCAGCGGTCAAGCGTCCACAACCTAAAAAAGGCCAGCGGGTATTCTGTAACCACAAAGCATAGTGTGTGGGTGAAAAGAATCCGAGGAAAACTTAACTTGGTCTGGGGAAGTGAGCGAATACTTCCCCACATACAAGTCCTCGCCAGGACCCATCATCCACCGTGCCACCCCTCCGGGGTTTAAACAACTATGTAACTTACTAGAGACAACCGTGACAACCAGACAAAAACAGTAAGCATATACACTATAAACTTGCATTAGCGCTCCCGCTGCTTCGCCTGACTGCCGGGGCCGTTTGGTCACCTGGCGTGCCTGGGACCAAGTGTTCCCGCTTTTGCCAGTGAGGCGTGAGAGGTTTCATTGGATGGCTTTGGGGAGGGCGACACACCTTCGTCATCTCATCCAGCCGTTGGTATTTTTCTGAATACGAACCGTCGATCGTGTTGGCCGATGGATGTCCCGGACCGATCGATACGAGATACACATGTTGTTCCCTCCTCCCAACTCCGCTCTAGTCTTGTACATGCGGTATGGTACCTTCTGCGTCTTTGTCTCTGATCTACTTGCAGCCACCCGAAGAGAAGAAGGGACTTGGACTGGTGGCTATACAGCCTCCTATGGCCTCCGTGATATATTCAGCCATGGGTCTGCCCTGCTCTTGTCTTGGAGTGGGAAGAGGTGTGTACAAGAGACAAAAAAGTGCAACGCAGTGCAGTGCAGTGCAGGCGATGAGCCGCTGCTAGGGCTTATTGAATTGATCATTGAGACCCCTCCCGGGGCTCCGCTTTGGAATAAGTGACGACCGCCAAGAACGAGAGCAGTGGGCTCGGGTGGTGCCATCACAACGTTGCCTCGAGAGACAAAGTGCGTGAGTGAGTGAGAGTCAGATGGGGTAACAAGATGCTGGCACCTTGCTTGGCGGCTCGATGTTACTTACCGTAGATGGAGACATGCAAGGTCTTGTACACGTTGGCCTGCCTGCAACGTACACAGACGTTGGGGAAGAGATGAAATCATGTATAAATACCTTGCTGGCCGCCGCAGATGAAGTTGGGAGTTGGTCCAGTTTAGATCATCACCTCCATCAGCAACACTCTTCACTCGTTCCAGGACATCCTATTCTCGTCTCAAGACTTTCCTCTACTACAGCCTTCTCCTCTCAACTTCACCACCACCACCACAAAGATGTTCTTCTCCAAGGTCCTCAGCATCGTCGCCCTGGCCGCTGCCGCCAGCGCCCAGAGCTCCGTCAGCGGTATGTTCTGAAAAGCCCCTTCCTCTCTTCGACACCCTTCTCCCGCTGACATCCTGCACAGTGTCCTACGACACCACTTATGACAACTCCGCTCTCGACCTGAACACCATTGCCTGCTCAGACGGCACCAACGGCCTGGTCACCAAGGGCTTCCCCACGGCGGGCTCGCTGCCGGACTTCCCCTATATCGGCGGTGCCCCTGCCGTCACCGGGTGGAACTCTGCGAGCGTAAGTTTTCTTCTTTTTCTTTCTTCTGCCCCAGCACCAACATCACTCTTCGGAACTGAATCACTTCTCACCCCCCTCTCTCTATATCTGATAAGATGGAGTGCTGACACATACATTTCCAGTGCGGAACCTGCTGGACGCTCGCGTACAATGGAAAGTCTATCAACGTGCTGGCTATCGATGTTGGCGAGGGCGGGTTCAACATTGCTGAGGCGGCGTTGAACGACCTGACGAACAATCAGGCTGTGGCTCTGGGTCGGATCACGGCCACTGCTACACAGGTCGATGCCAGCGTGTGTGGCCTGTAGATAGAGTGAGAAGGGGAAAGAAAAAGGGCGAAAAGCCTGTAAAAAGGGTTTGGGGGGAGGAGAAGAGGTTGATCCCGTTAATGAGCTGCATGCAAGCAACGGCGTTTGGCCCACGTAATGTATGATGATTGGAGGACGTCGCATCATGATATGTATATGCTTTTCATCGACATAATCTAAACCTTTTTCGTGAGACTCTTGACGCTCGGCCATGAGCCTTAAAGACGCGACAACTTCCGGACTGTGCATCTTTCTACCCACTCACACCAAGTACTTCCCGCAGGAAGCCCGCCACATCCGAGAGCATGTCGTCGGGAAGTGCATGGCCCACGCCGTCATAAGCCCTCCACACAACAGGGCCCAGCCCGAGACGTGGGAGAACCTCCGATGCTTGTCTGCTTCCTTCGATGTGGACTTGCTGGTCATCTCGTCCGTGACAAAGGAGAACGGGTGTCGTGCCTCGGGCGTGCTGCAGGATCGAGCGTCCTTCCTTGGGCAGCTCGATCTCCTCCCGCAGCCATTCTATCGCCGAGAAAACTGGCCTATCTCTAGCCTCGCCGTCCTTCAGAATCGCTGGCTGCTGCTCCAAAGGGTCAAAGACGACGTTGTAGTCGTCATCACCTTCCATACTACCATCACCAGCGCAGGCAGCTGCGTCGAGATGCGCCATAATTTGTGTCTGGTAAGGCAACCTCCCAGCCATGCTCACCACAGCTCCCAGCCCTTCTCCGCCGTCGTCCCACAGCAGCGAAGCGACCAAGCTTGTCGCCGCCCCCTGACTGAAGCCTCCAAGAACGACCCTCTGCGCGCTACCCAGGATGCTCGCCTCCGCGGCGATCAGCCCGTGCAGGAACTTCACCGTGTCCCCGAGCCCGGGGGTCTGCAGGCCGTTGTCATACTGCGCGTCCACAACATCGCCTGACAGCTCTGGACTGCAGTGCCAGTCGTCGAACCACTGGCGGATGATGCTGCGCCTGTAGACGGTCGCGCGCTGCTTGCGGGCCCAGGGGAAGATGAACTTGGCGTCCGGGAGGGCCTCTTGGAGGGACCTGAGCGTCTTCTTGGCTGTTGGGCTCGGCGGGGTGGTGGGCGGCGCAGTGTTGTGGCATAGCTCGTCTGCAAAGTCGGGCAGATTGTGGAGGTGGGCTTCTGAGATTCCTGTACTGAAGGCATCTGCCCTGCTGCCGCGGCCGTGAAGCAAGATGATGGTGTGTTTGTGAGTGCCCGAGAGAGGCGCCAGGACGAGGGGAGCTGTGAATGTGTCTTCAAGGGGCATCTTTTGACCTGCAACAGTCGATGATATTCGATTAGATGACTCGACCAGAGACAATACGGGCTTGAAGCTGTCGTGCTGGCTCAACGGAATCGAACGCTCTTCTCAAGTTATTCGACAGGTGAGTAGATGAGTCTCCTGTCCTGAGACCATGCAGATTTGCTGATGCTTGAGCATTGTTGATATCAACTGCGTGGGTCAATATTTTAACCGAGGAAGCACGAGAAGGGCGAGGTAGCCTCTGCTCCATCAGATAGGCTGGCAAGAAAATGACCAGATGATCACGGCTGGTTTACTATGAGAACGAGATATCAAATTAATATTGTCGAGCATCAGTCTCAAATCAAGTCCAGTGTCCAGGTCTACTGTATGTCAGTTACAGTACTTCACTGCAGGGGGTATGTAACGACGCTAGATCCGGCGCTGAGCTGAGAGCA